>JAZHYW010008239.1:0-67173 GCA_037355805.1 Ixodes ricinus
AAAGATACTTCTAGTAATGCACTCATTACAGATTACCGTGTAGGAAAATGTAACTGCCCAACATGTTCAGAAAGTCAGCGCTCCTACGCGCCATGACAACGTTTCCGCCAGTTGAAAGACCCTTCACTCCTGGAAACCTGCAAAATTTGACTAAAGTTCGAAAAAGTTCGACTTATGGGCAGTGTTGCCCGGCTTCTGCGCGAATATATAAAATTTTGGGAAACAAATAATTGAGAATGAAGTTTATTTTATATTTATACAAAATGGTTACCAATGTTTACGCCATATAAAGAAGCGAAAATATGCGCTTTTAACGCTTTCATTAGTTAATATTGTGAACCAATGATGCCAATAAACTCAGCAAATATTGCCTTTTTTGCCGCTAAGGTGGAGGTGAACTAGTTTTTTTTGAATTTTTGCGCATGCTCACAAAAATCGTACTTCAGATCGAACCTTTGTTGAACATCACGTTGAACGTTCGAAAAAGTCAAACTTGGTCGAAAGCTCGAACTTGTGCAGGTTCGCGACATCCCTACTTTCGACTACGCGGGAGTGGCAGGAGTTGTCGTCGATGGCGATGCGATGTTCTGCTTGAAACCTAGCTTCCTTTATTTTATTTTATTAAACATTTACCGTAGATTTTACTTGCATATTTATATTTATACTTTTATATTCATATATCATCACCACAGATACATGTGGTGAATGGGAGGCCAGAGAAAAAGCTGCATGAACGCAGCTTGACGAAGCTCCGACCCCCATTCAGCAACCGCGACACGACACGTAATGCATTTACAATCAGCAGTTCATGTTTTGTGCATTTATATACGATTATAAATAACATATGCATGATCAAGACTCAAAAAAACAATTTGAGGATATTATTCTTCGAAAGCTGAATAACATCTATATTCCGAATAAAATAATTATTTAGTAACATAGGTAGCGTGTAGCTTATTTTCTGCTTACCATAATTGGTTCTGCACTTCGGAATCTGCCAAGGCTGGCGATGTCTAGATGAGTAATAGTAACTTTTTTCTTTTCCCTGGAATTGTGCAGACAAATCTAGCGGTGCGCATGCTCGGTAGCAGCGTCTACCTCTGCTACGAGATTCGGCGCTAAAGAAGCGATCTACGAAAGCTCCCTTTTAACTCGGGTGTTTCACCTGTAACTCACAAAAAAATAAAAACTTGGTTCTAACGTTACAACGTATAGCCAATGTAAAATGCAGGTGTCCCTACTTACCTTGACGTGTTTCTGTAGATTAGAGTTTGTTGCTCTTGCTAATAACAGTGTGTGTGTTTTGGCAAGCAAAGTATGTACTGAAACTCTAGGCTTCCGTTCTCCTTAATGCCCTGAATTTTGAACATCTCAGATAGAGATGGCCATGGAGACGACGGACACTTCATGACCAAAAACTCGACCAGTCAGAGAAAAAGTGGTGGTTTCGGGTTATCGATGGTTAATTGGTTCTCAGTTTCATGCCAATATTCGTGGAAGCCAGAGGAGGGGTGGGCACAGAGAGCGAGAGAAGCACTGGCCATCGCTCTCACAAAACGCACAAAACAATAGAGGATCACACCACTTTTACGCGTTCTCTTTCTCTCTCTCTCTCTTTCTGTCAGCACTCCTTAGATGCCCTCCCCTCCCCCCCTTTTATGTTGACACTTGACTGTAAAGTGAGGAGTGGACTCGACTACCATGCTCAGGCAAGTAAACCAAAAGAAGTATCGTCCGTACCCTCGAAGACGATGCTCTTCGCCTCGCGCCGGGCGCTTTTCAGCCGTGCCTCAAGAGCGTGCTAGAATACAGTAGCGCACATCCAAGACAAAGAGAATTCGACCCCTCGGGCGAGTCTACATCATCTGTTACGCGAGTTGTGAACCCGCGAATCGAGGGGGTACGGACACGGGCTTGGTGTCTGTGCAGGTGGCCGGAGACGTCGGAGAAGTTGGAAAAGGTGAAACGGTGTAATAAACAAAAACAAATAAATGCAATGAGCTTTCTCCTGCCCGGGAAAAGAAGGAAAATATGATGGAAGGCGACGGAGAGCCTACTCGGCGATGTTTTACTTGATCTTTGTCTTTCGTATTTTTTGCATGCCATGCCCGTTTTTCTGGTGGTTCTAGTGACGTCATAAAAATCGTGCATGTTTTCTTTTCGGATATTCTCCTCTCCCTCATGTTTTCTATTTTGCTTAGCTCTGTTCAACGTTACTAGAATTCTCAGTTGGGAAACCCACCGTTGAAACCTGGGCCGCTGGCGTCCACCGCGACCGAGCTAAATGCGACAACAGCGCCACTCTGTATCATTCGGCTTAACTGTGGTCGCCTTGAGCTTTTAGAAAGAATGTTTTTGCGTAAAAACTAACGGAAAAAACTCTTTTTGTAGTAAGTTTTATTGGAGTTTAGTACAGAATGGGGGCGCGTGTTGTTTTCTAAAATCTTTAGTTCGCAAGGTTTTGCAGTATAATTATTATTGTTTTTATACAACCCTGCCTCAGCGGGGATTTCAGGCAGCGCGTCTTGAGTTAGGTGCATATTAACCACGGTAGTAAACCGCGGCGCGGTACGCGCCCGCTTGGGAGTCGAGGGCGGTACCCTTCCACAGTATCTGTTCTGGCCCCAAAATGGCCGATTACAACGAAAATGGAAGTCACGTGCAGTTCCTGGACTGGCCGCTGCGGGAGAAGTGGCGGCGTTGGAATCGCCATTAGCTCGGTTCTCGTGGACGGATCGGTGCCACTTTTTCAGAGTAGTCTCTATGGCAGTTTCCCAACTGAGTGGTTCTAGTAACGTTGGCTCTGTTTCTTTTCTGCTGAACGTTCTGCTCGTATTGCTCCAGTTACTCTATTGTGCTCTCATTTTTTTTCAAGTAACGAGTAATTTAAGTAATTCGTTAACAATATTTTGTAACGAAATTACATTTCAAATTACTTCCGAAAAAAGTAACGTGGCAATTACAAAATTACTTGATAAAGTAACGGATTACAAGTAATCCGTTACTTATAACGGATTGCTGCTGAAGTCTGATTTTACGATATATATGGTGACAAGGTGTGCATTTCATAATTTTATGCATTCTGATTATTACTTTATACAGTGCTGTCTTGTTAATACGGACCCCGTTATATTGATATGCCGCTCTATAGTCAGCGTATAGACCACGTTGCCAGGTACGAACAGAGTAAATACATGCATTTGTGTCTCATTATTATGAACAGCTCACATTATGGACGGGCTTTGGAAAGAACGGAGGTGTCTCTATTAACAAGACGTCACCATATCAAGAGCGCAACTGCGATTCAGCTTTTAAGACTGTGGAGTTAAGTTGAAGCAATAACGGGTATTTAAGGGACCACGTCACCTTGTGACTGCCTTTCGACCCAGATAAAACATATGTGACTGAGATAAATCTAGATTTCCATAAAGAAAGGGTGGTGTTTATAGAACTCAAGGGTTGTGTTGTATAAGCACGTTTTATATGTATATATATATATATATATATATATATATATATATATATATATATATATATATATATATATATATATATATATATATATATATATATATATATATATATATATATATATATATATATATAGTTCTACTGTTGTGCCGAAATAAAAAAGCGCATTTTCTCGTTTTTGTTACTTGTTTCAACGGGTTTGTTCCAACGGGTTTTAAAGTGAGAATACCTATTCTGCATAGTTGAAAATACATTCTCATATTAAAACCCGTTGGAACCGGTCTGAACTGTTATTTTGGCTCTTCAAAGCAAAACCGGAACAGAACGGAAAGCCGTAATCCCGAACCCGAACCCAACCAATACAAAATTTGTTTCAATACTCTGCCCGCAAGTTCATCAATCAGTAGAAGTGTGTCGCTTTGTGTGATGCATACGTGGAGATGGACTAACCACACTATTAATGTGATCGCAGCGCTCTTTCTATGTTGTAATAACATAAGCTCGCCCCTTGACAGTAATATAAATAAAGACACAACTAGATTAGTAAGTGCATTATTATTTGACGGTCAATTTCGTAAAGAAAAACGAGGGATGTGCTGACCTGGTGATTACCCCCCCCCCCCCCGGCCTGGTGATAGTCAGGGGGAGTCTTGGCTTAGAAGGGCGGGAGGAATCATATGTTTGTCTATTTAGACTTAGGCTAGGTGGCGCAAACTACCGGCATTTACAAAGGGTAGACCCATTAACATCCATCCATCGATCCATCCATTGGGCGTGAAGCACGTGATTGGATCCGAGTTCTCGCCAAACACTGACGCAGCCCTCGCGTCCAATGCATGCTCTGAGTACGTGCCCAACCAATGGCGAAGAGGCAATGGCGTACACTTGTGAAAAGGATTTATTTAGCCGGCAAGTTGTTCCAGTCGTGAACTGTTCGTGAAAAAAGCACACCTAGGGCCCTAATCTAGACAAATTGGCGAAAAAGTCGGCGTGAAATCTGGCCACCGTGATTGGCCAACGCCGCACTTGACCTTGACGCCGGAAGATCGGAGCCGCCGGACTTCTCGGCGACTTTTTCGCCAAGCGTCCAGATTAGAGCCCCTAAATGTATTTATTCTCTATTTGTATTCACGAATATCCAGATGGAGGTTTGTACGAGGGAACACATACATTGCATTTCTTATGTGTTACTTTGAGTTTCGTCTTTATATATATATATATATATATATATATATATATATATATATATATATATATATATATATATATATATTTAACGACGAACCTAAGGAGAGTTCAAGGTATTTTTGCCTGTGTGCCAGCAAGGGTTATATTAATGCGCCCGTCAAAATAACTTTTAGCGAAGTCATAATTTCCTGACATAAACAGGACTGCACGTTTCTTTGCGCGTTCGAGTTCGTCAATACCTGACGTGTGTAAATCCCACGCGAAACAAGCATATCCTTGAACTGTAGGTACGTTTACATATATAAGGTTTCTCCAAACGTTACGGATGCTGGCCTATAACATTACGTTAATACTAATATAATGTTTCACAAGCCTTACATAATAAACAATCAACAAGAGCCTTCAAGAAAGGAAGCAAGATAACAAAACATCTAAATACTCATATTTTTGAACAACGGACAACCTTTTATTATCCAGGCGCTATTGTGTGGCCCTAGGCTTTCTTTTCTTAGTAAATTTACGAGAATGAATTTGGTAATATTCAATCATCTTTCGTAGTTCGCACCACGATAAGAAGATCAGCTTGTACGAGCTTCGAGACCGCTTCATAGTTAACATCATGATAGACGCAACAGTCATCACCATGAAATTTGGCACGGCTAGAAACATGCGCAGCTAGACCAAATACATATATAGAAAAATGAAAAGCACTAGAAACAAATGTTTACGGCCATTTGATAACAGGTTTACATTTAACAATGTCATACCAACAAGAACGACAGATTGCTTTTTTCAACAAGATAAGGTTCAAGCCATTTAAGAACTGTATCGGCAATGTTAGCAGTAAACAGCTTTTGCAATAAGAGAGTGGGTGATACCAAAGGGAAAGTCTCAGAAGAGGCAATTAACCTGACTATACTACAGCGATATCATGGCCGAACTTTATTATTTGTGTATCGCTAGTATAGCCCGTCCTAAAACAATGTTGCATCGGGTAGGAAAAATGGTCACTTCGTAGGTGACTGTCAAAATTGGTGTAAATCAAGTGTTCTACCAGTTTATAACAAAAACTTGTTAAATGAATAGACCTATAGATAGATGTCTTCGTTTTGTCTCCACTTTTGTGAATATAAACTACATTTGCATTTATTTATTTTAGAGGTAATTAAATTTGTTCCGAAGACATGGCAAAAAAGATGCTCTAGTAATGGGCGACAGATGCTGCTCAGTTTATTGTGGTGTGGTTGGAGGTACCCTCCGCGACGGGGGCTGAGTTTAACTTAACCTCATGTAATAGCAACGTGGCATCTTGCACTGAGAAGTTTGCCTTTCATTTGTGATAACCCGCTGTAATGGTTTTAAAACATTCACAAGCCGAACTGTCCGAAGGCACAAAAACTGACTGAAAGAACGGACCGAAGCCTTCAACTTTGCTTTCCACATCCGTGCCATCATTAACACCATCTAGTATATCAGGCGGAAGAGCTACGACACTAAGGTTCTTATTCCTCGAGATTTTGCTGTATTGTAAAAATAGAAGTAACGAAGTGGCGAGAACCCTATTTATTGCTATTGACGAGTGCCCAGGTATCAGCATCAACAGCCGGAATTGCAAAGGATGCCAACCACGTCGTTGGTATGTTAAAAAGGCACGCATAAAACACCAAGGTGACTAGAAGGTAAACATCTTCGACAGAAATCTGTCTAACTGGGTGAAATGCCTAAATTAAAAAAAGAATTCTCCAACATCAAGGCCGTAAAAAGTCAGCAATGGAAAATATAACGAGGGATCAAGGTGTCTTTCACCGTACCATATCATGTGGTAGCAAACGGCCTCGCAGAAAGACCTTACGCGAAACAGTAGTTGTATCTGCATTTTGAATTTGTGGGCGGCTCGAAATGTGGCCGCAGCAGCAGCTGTAGTCCCACCTTCGCGGTCTTTGGGACCGCGAAGTTGGGACTCCGGCCTTGCTTGTCAACGAATATCAGCGGGTATTTCATAGCTGGTGAAAGATTACGAACCCGTTAGATGATACACATCGAGCTGGAGCTTTCTTCCCGAGATAGATTTCATTGCAAGCGCAATCAAATCCCGGCGGAAGACAACCAGCGCGTGCAGGAGGCGGAGCGTCTACTGAATTTAAAGCTTGTCGCCGACTGTTGATGAATAAAAAAAAGCGTTCCTTACATGCTGGAGCAGCTAAATAGAAAACGATGAAATTTTTGTAGTTGATTTTGCCCCACACAAGACATTTAAGTGGGTGAATTGGGGTTGTGTGGATATTTATACAGCGTGTAGTTGGTCAGCCATTTCAAAGTTGCGACGAGTCACTCGCTGTAGATGAGCAATTTAGCCAGTGCAGTACAACCGCTAGCCTGGGGTCTTTAACGTGCACCAGGTAGTACTGATACACGACCGCACGCCGTTACGATGCTCACCGAGAACAAAACGGGAAGGATGGGGATTGAACCCAGGATCCCTGGGTTCTGCAGCGCGAGCTTTCGCTCCACGTGCTCCGAGCTGGTGTGCGCTAGCCCCTCGACCACCGATCCCCCTTTAAGTGGGTGAACATATGTTATCAATCGAAGAAGCACTCTCGGCAGAGGCACAAAGATCTCCGGCCCATAGGCAACCTGCAATGCAGTTTGGCGCGACACGTTGCGCCATCTAGCGGCTGCAAAATAAAGAAACTGGGTAGGCCAGGCCTGCGCGGGTCGCAGGGGCTGCAGGCGAGCAGGGCGAGCGCATCCAGAAACCACGTGTGAACGTTGCATTTCGGATCGGCGTGAGCTTTTTGGAACCAACTTCACGTCTCTATGACCTCACCGGGTTCCTGTAACATCTCGCCTACTCCTAGAGTTCTCCCCAAAAAAGAAACGTTGCTACTGCAGCGTGAAAGACGGCCACAGTCGCGATGGTGACTCAAGCGTCAAACTTCACCGCTTCCCTTCGAGATCTTGGGAAGCGACACGGCGACAGAAGTGGATTACTGCAGTGCGACGCATCGAGTAAGTGAAGTTTACAGAAACTGTTGGGGGGGGGCGGGGCGGGGGGAAGTGAACGAAAATATATGTGCAGGCTTGGAAAGTGGTCGGACGAACTCGTTTTGCAGACTACTCGACAAAATAACATATTTATACAAGTTGTATTACGAGTCGCTTTGACAGCCACATAGGGAAATAGGATAGGAACAATCGGGCTGATTGTTGCTTCGCTGTGACGTCGAGAATCGGGCGATCAGGTCTTCAAGCGAAAGGCCCGTCGGCCCGTTCCGGCACTCCTAATGCCGTTCGGCACGCGTGGTCGCAACCAGAACCTTCCAAACCTGCGAGTTTTCAAATAGTGAAAAAATTGTAAGGGTGCAGGCGAGCTGGTGGAAGTTAACCATAGTTTTGTTTAACCCGAGACTGGGGTATTTCGGAAAAGGGACGAGAAGAAAAGAGGCCACAAGGAGGCGACGTCTCAAACACAGCTAAGGATTTTATTCCATCGTATGCATTTTTATACACACCACGTCCACACACCACGTCCCACCTACCAACCAAGTCGACCAATGACAACATAACACCCGGAATACTCTAAGCCAAACATAGGCCCAAAACATTACAAAAGAACAATCTTTCAGCCAGACAAAAGGACAAGATAAGCCTCCGAATTCACAAAGTCGACAATGAACCGTTAAAATGTTTTTTCCCAAACCCGCAAACACACGGAACCAAAGGGAAAGAGGGCATACAAGACCTAATTACACAAAGCCAAACAACAAACCATTAAACTAGCCGGTACTTAGTCACCGTAAAAAAAAAAAAAAACGGCAAACGGTTATTCTAACCCGCACTACACTTTGAAGGAAAGCGGAAGAGGATAACCATGACCCAAAAACACAAAAGGGGAGAATGCAAGAGTTCCAACCTCAACTACACACTTGAAAGAAGTAACAAGGAATACCAGAACAAACAATATGTCCTGCACCCCTGTACTGCCTCTTTGTAGGCAGCGCACAAAGTGCTGGATAGCTAAAAAAACAAGAAAAAAAAACAAAAAACGGGGGTTTACATCTTGAGGAATTTTCTTGAGCTTTCTCCTAGATGCATTGATGGCTGGCAATACAAGAAAGAAGTAAAAAGGTTGCCGTAGTCCCGTACTACCACAGTGTTTCGCATAACCTTAAAGCGAGTGCTCACAGATTTGGAGTTGACGTAGTGTTTTCATCTGATTACAAATTAAACAGGATGACTCCGTTCTTTGCACCTCCAAAGGAATGCAGAAGGCAACATCAGGACAGGTCAGTGGCTTGCAAAGGAGGAGTAGTCTATGAGATACCCTTAGCATGTGGTTTTAGATATGTGGGGCAAACTTCGCGGTGCGTGAATGACAGACTGACTGAGCATAAAAGAAATGTAAAAAACGGGGCACCGAACTCGGAGATCGCCAAGCACATGGCTGAGTGCAACAATTGTAGGGTGTTTTGGTCGGAAACGGAGGTAATACATCGAGAGGAGAATGAGATAAAAAGGGTAGTGAGGGAAACAGTCCGAATTAAGTCGATGGGAAATTGTATTAGCCAGCCATCAATGCATCTAGGAGAAAGCTCAAGAAAATTCCTCAAGATGTAAACCCCCGTTTTTTTGTTTTTTTTTTTAGCTATCCAGCACTTGTCTGCACCCCTGTACTGCCTACAAAGAGGCAGTACAGGGGTGCAGGACATATTGTTTGTTCTGGTATTCCTTGTTACTTCTTTCAAGTGTGTAGTTGAGGTTGGAACTCTTGCATTCTCCCTTTTGTGTTTTTGGGTCATGGTTATCCTCTTCCGCTTTCCTTCAAAGTGTAGTGCGGGTTAGAATGACCGTTTGCCGTTTTTTTTTTTTTTTTACGGTGACTAAGTACCGGCTAGTTTAATGGTTTGTTGTTTGGCTTTGTGTAATTAGGTCTTGTATGCCCTCTTTCCCTTTGGTTCCGTGTGTTTGCGGGTTTGGGAAAAAACATTTTAA
This sequence comes from Ixodes ricinus, assembly GCA_037355805.1. NCBI lineage: Eukaryota > Metazoa > Arthropoda > Arachnida > Ixodida > Ixodidae > Ixodes > Ixodes ricinus. The sequence continues at coordinate 9,652 of JAZHYW010008239.1, forward strand.
CGGTTCATTGTCGACTTTGTGAATTCGGAGGCTTATCTTGTCCTTTTGTCTGGCTGAAAGATTGTTCTTTTGTAATGTTTTGGGCCTATGTTTGGCTTAGAGTATTCCGGGTGTTATGTTGTCATTGGTCGACTTGGTTGGTAGGTGGGACGTGGTGTGTGGACGTGGTGTGTATAAAAATGCATACGATGGAATAAAATCCTTAGCTGTGTTTGAGACGTCGCCTCCTTGTGGCCTCTTTTCTTCTCGTCCCTTTTCCGAAATACCCCAGTCTCGGGTTAAACAAAACTATGGTCAAATAGTGGATTTTCGTAGCACAAAGTTTTGTTTGTTTCAGCAACCAAATTTAACGCTGAGTCTGGTAACAAATCTGACGGCGTGCAGAAAGCAGGATGCTAAAGTTTTTCTTTAGAAAAAGCTCGTGCGAAGCGTAAATATCCTTCTTACACGTACACTTTGTTGCCTGTCGCCTTTTTACACCAGGCTTTGCAATGTGCGCACGGTTCTGTAGCATGCAGAGTTTGGTTCTAATTGCCCACATTTTATTCTAGTGTGTGGGGCGTCGGGAGAAGAAGAGGACGGCCGAGCGAGGCGCGAGCGGGGGCCAGCCGGCGAAGAAAGAGGAAGAGCGTGCTGCACGAGGCTGGGGCCGGGCAGGAACGATAGATCCGTTCTGGCTGGTCTGGCCCATGGCTACCATTGCGAACCCCGGAGAATTCCACCAGCGAGGTTCAAATCAGGACCGGCGGAAGCGGCGAACCCTGACCATACCGGCCTAGTCCATGACGATCCCGGAGTGGGTCCGCAGCGAGACTGGCTGTGATAGCCCGGAACAGCTAGCCTACGCAGCACTGGCGTGGGGAGGACGATCCGCAGGCCTGGACACGGGCTCCGACTGTGAGCTCTGAACGACGGGCGACAACTAGGGTAGGCGGGTTCGGACTGCCGGCTCTCGAAGACGGGCAACCGGGATGTACAATAAACCCATTCGCTGCCTTCTCGTTGTGTTGTGTCACTTCCTGGGAGACGGACGAAGCACAGACCGATCGGGCGGCCACAAGTAGGGAAGACAACTCAAACTGGTGTCCAAATGACGACTCTGGGATATTCTCTAAACACTTGAACGTATCAAGGCTCCCGATGGTCTTAAAAAACCGCATAAAAGAACCAGGGACATGGCACGCAGGGACGCAGGTGTACACGGGGACTGCTGAAATCGAGGTCGCCGCCGCTCGCAACGGCCCGACGGGCAGATTGGCCGCCCCATTAACAGAGACGCCTCCGCTTGTGGCGCTGAATGCAGTACTCTCGTGGCGCCGCCTGGCCATTGCCGGCTGCCTATACCAGGCGACCAAATCAGCTGTCGCACAAAACCTGAAAACAATTTGTTATGTTACAGCAAGAAACGTCAATGAATATGTCTCCAGAGGAAATACATTTTATATAGTCAGAGGAGAAAAAAAAAAAAGGAGGATAATGCGAAAGTTGGCTATTTTAGACGAAAAGCAGCAACTCACAGAAGGGAGGCAACGAAGTTTTTTGAGGAAATTAGTCAGGGAGTTTGTGCTACATTGTCAAGGATAGCTCAGTTTTTACAGTGCTGCAGCCACATAGGAAAGGAGCGGACATAACTCAATCCCCGACCATGGCGCCCCTAGCGGCAAATAGACAATTTTCATCGGTGGGTTCTTTTTAGCCACAGCACTGAGATTACGTTCGCTCAAGTTTTACTTCACGGAAAAAGCTTGCGGAATTTCTAAAAACATTAAATCCCGTCGTATTAATGACGTGCGCATTAGTCCCGCGCAATTCGCCACATTTGCTTGCCGACGAGTGCGTGGCGACAACCGCTAGGTGGCAGCGAACAATGAGAAAGACTCTATTACAGAGAGTTTCCAACTGCTCGGTCAAGGTCACGTGGTTAATGGGCCGTGTTTGCAAGACGAGCTCCAGGTGACGAACACGTTGGTCGTCCGTGAGCGTCTCCGCCTTACCGCTAGCTTTCCTCGTAGCCACGCGATAACGCTGTGCGTGAGCAATTACGAGCAATTACGAGCAATTACGGTTTTTAAGGGCGGATGCCTCTGATGGAGGCGTCCGCTATTAAACTGCAAACGCTGCACATGGTTTCAGTATGACCTTCTCTACAATCTAGGCTCTCTACGAACAATAGGCGACAGAGGCGACGCCACCGGCGTGCTCCTTTCCTATACTGCTGCACGATCACGTGTGCATTCGCGCAAGTAGCTTTGACAGTGCTGCGGAAACTACGCTGGCCTAGACAACATAGCACCAACAATGTTTAAGGTTGTTTTTCTTGACGACGTGAAGCGACTACGATGAAGTCATGACTAGGGGTGTCGGAACTTTTGTCGAACCGGATTTTTAGGTCGAACTTTCGGGGATCGACTGGGTCGAACTGGTTCGACGAACCTTCGCACTTTTCACCAGATTCGACCGGTTCGACTTGGTGAACAGTGTGGCCAGACCTTGATACAAGCATGTCTAGGCTTGAAAAAAAAAATTGTATGCAAACAATTTTTTTATTTTGAAAACAACTGCAATTAAAATAAACTAATTCTAATAACTGAAGAAGTTAATAACTTAATTTTTGTGCTGTATTAACTGAAATACCCAATCAGCGCTGCCCTTAATTCATCTCTTAGCCATTACCATCCAATCCGAAACCAACTGGCTAGCCTGTCGCACATGCGCACAGGAGTCGAACCTCAGTACATGGTTCGTCGAACTTTCCGCTAAAAGTTCGAAAAAATCGAACCTGGTCGAACTCGAACCTCGGCCGGTTCGCGACACCCCTAGTCATGACAGAAGACTACGTCGTACTATAGGTTTGACTTAATTTAGCTGCAAAAAACCCCACAGAACGGGTGGTTCTTGTGTTATCTTTTGCTACCTTTTTATCAAATTTTCGTGGATGTCAACGCAAGCAAAGAGACCAAAACAGGTCGGTAAATGTAGGTCAGGCAACAAGTTAACTGCCCCAATCTTAAAGTGTCTCGTCCAAATTCTCAGCTCATTTTTCTAAGCTGCTTTCTCTCCAAGTTGTTAATCGCTCTGTGCAATGACCCATTCACATGCCTCTTGTACCAAACAGCGGTTCACGTTCTGCAACTTTTAGGAGTTAAGGTAGAGCCCCTGAAACGAGGAAAGGGCAACATTCGATGTGGAGTTCATAACTCTTTGCTTGAGTGTACCTGACCCAACGTTGTTCTTTCTTGTACGGCCGCCGGACATTGGTTGTCCAAATTGGTTTACCAGGTACGGCCACCGAACAACCGAAGACTGGCGGTTAGTTGGCCACCTTCAGGAACTCCCTCGCTCGCACGCTGCCGATTCGAAACTATTCCTACTATTGCGATCATACTGGATTCACATGGCAGGTTTTCAAAACGGACTTCGGCGCCCAAACCGACCTCGTCGTTTATGACTATAACAAAAGTCAAGATTCGCTCCAGTGGCCGTACACGAGTTACGCTGCATAGGAACTCTGCTGCCATGACCGTTGTTAAAATTTGTTGATAAGGAGTTGGAAGACAGTGTTGGAATGGTGTTTTAGGAGTGCAGTAACAGGTGTTAGTGAACCTTTAAACCCGTGTCATAATAAGCATGTGTGATAAAGGCTCCGTAGAGTTCACATAGTTTATTTTAAAGTTCAACCAGTTCTGCGCAAGAACTCAACAATTTATGAGGAACAAATGGCAAAACAAGTGTGCATCAAACGGTATTAAATCAGCGCGTTTTTATCACGAGGCAGAAAACATGTCCTACAAGAATTGAAACGTCTGGAACACCTTTTTTATTTGAAATATTCATCCCGATCTGAACCGAATGAACTGATAGAAGTTAGAATAAAAACTGCGTGACTTAACAAAATAGAGTCTAATGAAACGTTTCGCCTCCCAGGTGGCAGGCATCGTCAGTACACAAAAAAACAATGGGAGTCTACGAGCCATAGGAGGTGCAACGCATGTCTCTTTACTGTACTAACGGTTGATGATGATTGGGGTTTTATGGCGCACAAGCAACTTAGGCACTATCGCGCCAGACAAAATTACTTAAGACGGCTATACTAGGAAAGATATATTAAAGAGTTTTCATGGTAAAAGTTACAGCTGATGTACATATCCGGTCTTTTTAAGAAAGTCACAAACAGGGTCAAGTGACACTAAAGGATGATCACCAAACAAAAACATAGGATGAAATGGAAGGTTACCTCTAAAAAGTTCAAGAAAACTTTGTCGGCGATGTTGGTGATAAAATCTACAATGCCATAAGATGTGCAAAACTGGCAGTACTTTTCCACAATGGGCACAGAGCTTTTCGTCTTCGCCACAAAGGAGATGTAGATGAGTCAGACGTGAATGGCCAATCCTAAGGCGGCATAATCCCATACAAAAATGGTCTATGGTCGTCTATGGAAAATTATATGGCAGGCTATCATCCCCTATGGCCCTCTATGGTCGGCCATAGAAATCCATAAGGACAGCTACAGCCAGCTATAGAAAAATTTATGGCCCTGTGTCTAAAAACTGGGAACCAATAAATTTTCTTTACCCGCCCATAGAAAATTCCATGGCCACAAACCTAAAGACTGAGAACCAATAAATTGTCTTTAACCGTCTATAAAAAATTTTATGGCCCTACGTCTGAAGACTGGAGACCAATAAAATTTCTTTAGACGCCTATAGAAAATTACATGGCCCCATGTCTAAAGACAGTGAACCAATAAACGTTCTTTACCCGCCTATAGAAAATTCTTTGGCCCCGAGTTTAAAGACTGGAAACCAATAAATTGTCTTTACTCGTCTATAGAAAAATTTATGGCCCCGAGTCTAAAGACTAAGAACCAATAAATTTTCTTTCTTCGCCTATAGAAAATCACTACCGGCGCTTACCGTTTTAGTAAAAACACTCCAGGTTAGAAAATTAAATAAATACTAAATTTCTGTAATGCCGGTGACAAACCATGACCCAAGATATGTTCTCTGCTGTTGCAACGAGTCGTGAAAACCAGTAATATTGTTTGTTTGAAAAATCCATTAGAATACTTGTGCAACAATTAAAATTAATTATTACCCCCCCCCCAAAAAAAAAGTGAATATAAATTACACTGGCACCGAACACTGCAATCAAGCAATAGCTTGATTGCAATCTTCAACACCAGTGTACTGCATGTCATCACTGCATTGTCAACGTGATTCATCAAACTTATTAAAAAGATAATTAATAAATTTTAGTTAATTAGCCTAATGATCTACATTTGCTTTTTTCGCTCCGCCTCTCCATGTTTTTGCGACAAATGATGGGTCATCGGGAAACTCGGATTCAAAAATTAGACTGCCATATATACAGCTAGCGCGAACGTAGCATATGAAGAGAGGGGTCCGGTGTCGCGGCGTTGTTGCTGTTGTGTGGGGTAGTGTTCTGCTTGTATTCTGTGTATTCTGTGTGTTCAGACATGTACGTATTATCTACCATGTAGCGTTCACAAGTCGGGAATACTTGAAATAAATTTTTTTTTAGAGTTTGCTGGCTAAAGAGAGCCATAGGGTAAGCCATAAAGAAGTCTTTAGCCAACCATTAGACAAGCTAAAGAGCGCTATGGCTGGACAGCGAAAGGGCCATAGACAAAGCTAAAGAGGCCCATAAAGGCGACCATAAAAAATGCTAAAGACAGCCATAGAAAATTCTTTAGCTAATTGGGCCAAATAGCTAAAGCCGACCATACAAAGAATTTTCTATAGCCGGCCATAGGACATTTTTGTATGGGATAGAACCTCCAGTCGACGTTCCTTATGGAACGAGCTCTCCCACAGAGCCAAGATCGGTTTAATGACATGAAGTTTATTATCACACTCCTCGTCCCACTCCGACTGCCATGCCTTCAAAAGTGATTTCTTCCAAAGTTGCCTAAGGCCCTGATAGGGTAACCCAAGAGATGTTGCCCAGTCCTTTGCACTTGCTGCCAGTTTATCTGCTTGCTCATTCCCTGGAATTCCGACATGATTGAGCACCGAGCAGAATATTATGGCGTGTCCGAGTTGGAGAGCCCGGTTTATTTTAGACCGTATATGTAGTACAAGAAGGTTCTTTGTGGGAAGTCTAGAAGAAAGAGCCTGTATCACGCTTTGTGAATCGACAAAGAGGATAGCCTTTAATATGTTGTTACTCATGATATATTCAATGGCTAGAAAGACACCATAAAGATCTGCAGAGAAAATGCTTGCCCTACCATCCATTCGCAAAGCTTTCGCGAAGGCACCAGAATGTAAGGCACAACCAACAAAATATGACGATTTCGACCCATAAGTATAGAATTCAATATAATCTCTATATGTCTCCTGCAATGACTGAAACTCCTGCTGCAGGGCTGGAGGGAAAATAGCCCGTTTATTATACTTCGTGAGCAACCAGTCGCAGAAGATCGGCACTTCGTCCCACGGAGCAACTTTTACTTTGTGCTTTAGTATGACAGTATCATTGAGTGGAAACTGGAGGGAGGCACAAAGGCTTTGAATGCGGAAGTTAATAGGACATACAATACATGGTTTGCTTTCAAAAAGTTGGGAAAATCGACAGGTACGAATGGTACTGTAGGATGGATGTTGTGGGTTAGAATAGACCCTGCAAGCGTAAGAAAGGCTAAGGTACTGTATACGCTTCTCAAGAGACATCTGAAAGGTGTCTGCATACAAACTCAACAGAGGTGATGTGCGAAAAGCACCCGTAGCCAGTCAAAGCCCCAGGTGGTGAACCGGATCCAGCATTTTTAGTGTAGATGGACGTGCAGATTAATACACAATTGCACCATAGTCGAGGCGAGACCGAACTAAGGAATTGAAGAGTCGCAGGAGGCAGGGCCTGTCAGACCCCCACGAGTTGTGGGACGACACATTGAGAGTGTTTGATGACTTTAAGCATTTGCGCTTCAATTCCTTCAAATTAGGTACAAAAGTGAGTTTCTTGTCAAGAATTATGCCCAGAAATTCGTGTTCCTGGTGAACAGGTATGTTAATGTGGTTTAAATGCAAGGAAGGATCAAGGGACAATCCTCGGCGGAGCAAAAAGTGAACGCCGACAGATTTTTCGGGAGAAAAAGTGAAGCCGTTTTCATCTGCCCATTTGCTCATCCTATTGACTGTAAGTTGTAGTTGTCGTTCACAGCTGGAGAGGTTGCAAGAAGAAACAGAGATCTGCACATCATCCACATACAATGAGTAAAACACAGACGGTGGTATCACACTCGCAAGACTGTTAATTTTTATAGCAAACAAAGTAACACTTCAAACTCCTTCCTGAGGGACTCCATTTTCCTGAGGGAACACATCAGACAGTGTAAAACCGAAGCGGACCTGAAAAGTCCGGTCGCTTTAAGAAGTCTGTATACACTGGAGCGTGCGGCCTCGTACTCCATAGTTGTGTAGACCCCCAAGAATTCCATACCTCCGTGTGGTATCATAGGCCTTTTGCAGATCGAAGAATACCGAGACACAATGCTGCCGATGTACAAATGCCTCACGGATAAAAGTCTCCAAACTAACCAAATGGTCCTTACCATTTGGTAAGGACCATTTGGTAAGGACCAAAAAGTCTCCAAACAAACCAAATGGTCTTTACCAGACTTCAGAAGCGGAATATTGTGGGCGCTTTTCCAGCATCGAGGGAAAGCAACTACTTTCCATAGATGATTGAAAAACACGAGCAAATGACTTAATGATGCTGGGGACAAGTGCCTCAGCATTTCGTAATGAATCCTGTCTGGACCTGGTGCAGACTGCTTTTTTACACCAAGCGCCACTTCCAGTTCGCACATATTGAGAGGTCTATTGTAAGCTGCCCGGTCATATCCTGACATCGAGATTGATTGCTTTTAAGCAGTAGACTGAAACTTCTTAAACTTTACACTAAAGTTGGAAGAACTAGATACATGTTGTAAGTGCATACCAAGAAAATTCGCCTGATCTTTGAGAGATACGGCAGGTAAGGGAAAAAGAGGGATTCGGAAGGGTTGGTAGTCTCCTCGGATTTTTCGCAGGCGGTCCACACTTCCTTCGCTGGAACAAGGCTATTTATAGAAGAGGCATATTTGGTTCATGAAACCCTTTTAGCCTCTTTTCGTGTCCAATTCGCCTTAGCCCTACTTTTCTTGAATGCAATTAGGTTTCGATTGGTAGGGTACCGACGAAAAACTCCTCAGGCTTTATTCTGGTCCTTGCGAGTGGTTGTGCACTCCTTAGTCCACCATGGTTTGCACCTCTTAGGCAGATGTGCAGATGTTTGAGGCATAGAATTCGAAGCTGCACTAATTATACATTCAGTGACATAAACTGTCGCATCGTCGGGGCTCATAGTACGAAGCAAAGATGGATCAATCACAGCCTCTAATTCAAAAATAGACCAGTCGGCATTCTCTAACCTCCACCTAGGAAGGCGAGTCGGAATCAATGGAATCAGTTTAACGCTTTCTAAAATAATAGGAAAATGATCGCTGCCAAAAGGGTTGTTTAAAACTTTCCGCGAAAAACATGGGAGTAACGATGGTGATGATAGGGAGAAATGAAGAGCTGTAAAAGCGTTATGGGCGGCACTAAAAAATGTTGCTTCTTTTTGGTTCAAAAGACATAACCCGGATGATAATAAAAGTCATTCAATGACTCCACCACGAGAGTCCTGTCGAGCACTACCCCACAAGGGGTGGTGGAAATTAAAATTGCCAAGAATTAAAAAGGGCTCGGGCAGCTGGCCGACGAGTCCCTGAAGTTCTTGCAAATGCAGCGGAGTGTTGGGTGGCAAGTAGAGCGATACAAGGGTAATGAGGCGGTCAAGAAGAATTCGAACTGCAACTGCCTCAAGTGGAGTCTGTAGAGGGACTGGAGCACAGGCAACTCCACTCTGTACTACCACTGATACACCACCTGAAGGGTTTGATGAAATGCGGTCCTTTCGGAAAACCTGATGACGAAGTAGCACTTTTGTGTGGGTGTTACTCAGATAAGTCTCCTGTAGGCGCAAGGCCACAGGACGGAGCTCATCAAGAAACAAATGTATGTCATCAGTGTTACAAAAAAGGCCGCGACAATTCCACTGCATAATGCTAAAATTGTGGACCATTGTAAACTTTACAATAAAAAAATAAAAATAAATGTCAACAGTAAGCAAATTTTCTACGACTTAAAGTCGATCTTTATACCCGGAGCATTTTTCTTTTTGGAGGTGTCATTCGGCCTGCCCGTGGTGCCACCGGAGGCCGGAAGTAGAGATTCGGAACTCGAGTGGGGTCTGTCCTCGTCGGACCTTGACCCACTGTCGTCCATTGGCTCAGCTAGAGCCAAAAGGGGCTCCTCCTTGGAGGCCTGTAACCTCGACGGCTCCCCCGGTTTCCGAGGTTCACCAGGGGCAAAGGGACCAAGTCCCCGACCTCGTGGTGGCTGGAACGGAGAAGCAGGGGGTGCAGTACCCTGAGCAGGGAACGCAGACCCCTGTGCTCGGGTGGATCCCGACGGACCGGCATCCACCCTGTCATATCGGGGTGCAGCAGTGTGCACTGCTCCAGAGGTACCTTCCATCTGCGACGGGGTGGCCTCCGTCTGCTCGGTTGATGAATCCGAGCCTTTCGCACGGTTGGGGAGGGCACCTGCCTGGGCAGCTGAGATAGCACACCCTGGAAGTTGCACCTTTCGTTTTGGACCATAGGACGTAAGTGGTTGTGCAAGGTCCCCATAAGACACTGGCGTTCCCACAGACGCCATAGGCGGTGCAGGTCCCCGGCGCACCACCTCGGCAAAAGAGCCTCTCCGAAAACCCAAGAGGCGACGCTTTGCTTCGGGATAGGAGAAGTTTTACTTCACCTTCAGGGTCAAAATTTCCTTTTCTTTTTTAAAGTGTTCACATACCCTAGAATATGCAGGGTGCTTGCCCTTACAATTTACACATTTCATATCTTCATGAGAGTCGTCGGCGTTGTGCTCAGAGCTACCGCACCTGGCACATGTCTCACGGCCATGGCAGGACTGCGAGCCATGCCCAAAGCGCTGACAACGGAAACAACGGACAGGGTTGCACCTTTCGGTCCGGCCTTACATACCTATAGGTATGTAAGGCCGGACCCTCCAATTCAAGTACTCCGCTTTCACGGAAGAAGGCAGGCTGTTGAGCTCAAAGGTAAGGACCAGGTGTCGCGTAGGAAGTTCTTTGTCATCTCTACGGATGGTGATGCGCTTTACAGCAGCAACACCCAGGCTGCGCATGCCTTCAGGAATCTCTTCCTCCTGACTCTGCATCAGGTCGTCCTCAGATATAACACCACGAATGGTGTTGAGTGTACGGTGTGCAGAGACGCTCACTTTCGTGTCAGGGATATGGCTGAGGAAGAGCAACGCTGCTACCTAAATTTTCTCAAGTAATTCTACCAAAAGGTCTCCAGAAAAGTCTTTTTGCATTAAACCTTTTCCCTACCAAGTCTTTTAGGACCTTAGCCACAAGGAAAGGGGAGAGTTTCGACATCGGTTTCGTCTCAACTTCGGATTGTACAATAAAAAAACTTAGTAATATAGTCAGTGTTGCTCTTGTCCAAAGGTGGTAGATATGCATCGGTGCAGACCCTTTTGGGGGCCCGATCAGAAGGTTTAAGCTTGGAACCCAAAAGAGGGGAAGGGTGTTCGGAAACTGTGGTGTACCGCCCACCACCGAGCCCAACAAGGGAATAGGTAGCGGTTCATAACAAGAATTGCTTGGCTGAAGACGTTACTCTATTAGTGCTGCCCAGTCTCTATAACCGAGTGTGGTTCTGGACAAGGGGTCTGTCGCCACCCAAGGTTAGCCCTTGCCGCCAAAGGAGTTGAAGAAGGAGAGAAGAGAAGTGACAAGAGTGAAAAGAAGTTGAAGACAAGGGTGAAAGAAGGGAGGGGATAGTAGAAGTGGCGACTTGACTGAATCATCCTGGCCTGGCCTTACCAGGACTCCCGTCTATGAAAAGCGGTGGCCGAAGTGGTGTATTGCCTCACCCCCCTGAAGGTCCAAACCTGCCCCGGGCTCGGCTCAAACACCAGGATGCCCTTTCCCTCAGACACGGGAAAGCCACGCCCAGCCAGACGTGGGCGGGCGAACCCGCATGGCTCGGGGTCCGTGGAGACGCCACTCTTCAAACACCTGCTTTCACAGGTGCCCCCTGCGGGGCTGTACTAACGGTGCCACCCGCATAGGATGCAAAACGTTTAATTAAGCTCTTAATTTTGATAAGTCAAGCTGTTTTTATTTGTACTTTTAACATATCGTGCAGCTATTGCTGATTGCCGGCGGCTACTCTTCAGAAACAACGGCATCATCACCGCTCTTCACGGAATCACTGGCAGTTCCTCGGATTGGTCATGGGAATCACGTCAGTTTCGGCTTTGTGTCGTCACCGACAACATCGACAGAAGCGCCACCAGCACCACTGCCTACAAGAGCATCGACCGACTGGAAATTCGTCAGTGGGCATGGCAGCATCGCACGAACCATGTCGTCTAATCACCTTCCGTTTATCGTGCAGCTATTGCTGATTGCCGGCGGCTACTCTTCAGAAACAACGGCATCATCACCGCTCTTCACGGAATCACTGGCAGTTCCTCGGATTGGTCATGAGAATCACGTCAGTTTCGGCTTTGTGTCGTCACCGACAACATCGACAGAAGCGCCACCAGCACCACTGCCTACAAGAGCATCGACCGACTGGAAATTCGTCAGTGGGCATGGCAGCATCGCACGAACCATGTCGTCTAATCACCTTCCGTTTATCGTGCAGCTATTGCTGATTGCCGGCGGCTACTCTTCAGAAACAACGGCATCATCACCGCTCTTCACGGAATCACTGGCAGTTCCTCGGATTGGTCATGAGAATCACGTCAGTTTCGGCTTTGTGTCGTCACCGACAACATCGACAGAAGCGCCACCAGCACCACTGCCTACAAGAGCATCGACCGACTGGAAATTCGTCAGTGGGCATGGCAGCATCGCACGAACCATGTCGTCTAATCACCTTCCGTTTATCGTGCAGCTATTGCTGATTGCCGGCGGCTACTCTTCAGAAACAACGGCATCATCACCGCTCTTCACGGAATCACTGGCAGTTCCTCGGATTGGTCATGAGAATCACGTCAGTTTCGGCTTTGTGTCGTCACCGACAACATCGACAGAAGCGCCACCAGCACCACTGCCTACAAGAGCATCGACCGACTGGAAATTCGTCAGTGGGCATGGCAGCATCGCACGAACCATGTCGTCTAATCACCTTCCGTTTATCGTGCAGGTTAGCAAGAAACACCTTTTTGGATTCAAAAGCGACGTTCTATTTCTTGTTGTGCTGCCATGTCCCGGCACGTGTGTGCAACTTCTTGTCGAGTGTGTGTATTCTGCGCGCTCCGTTTTCTTATTGCTGTCTGGAGACGTTGAACTAAATCCAGGCCCAATGTCAGATGTACAAGCGAAACAGTTCGCTGATATGTTTACACTCCTGAAGGACCTTTCTGCGCGCTCAGTAAGAATAGAAGAAGGGAAGTCGGGACTAATAAAAACAGTTAACGAAATTAAAGCTAACCAAGTGGAACTGGAAAACAAAATTGAGCACATCGGCAAAAGGATTGACCTTGTTGAGACAAGAACGTCTGGTATCAGCAACGAACTTGCACAGGCACATAAAGTGATACAATCTGTACAGGAAGACAATATTGCCTTGCACAGTCGCATGAACGACTTCGAAGACAGGTCAAGGCGTTCAAACCTGATTTTTCATGGTGTAGCTGATTCACGGACGGAGACATGGGCTCAAACAGAAGGGAAAATTCTTGAGATAATCTGTCGCTCAATCGAACCTGAGATAGCCCCCGAGTTCATCGAACGGGCACACAGATTGGGAACCTTTTCGCAGGAAAAATGTAGACCAATCGTAGTAAAATTTGCGTCGTACAGACTCAAAGATAAGGTTTTGAACTCCCGCGTAGCACTTAAGACCGGAGGGACAACCGTGAACGAGGATTTTTCCCCGCGACGCGGCACGCGAGAGGAAGCTTTAGGAATTTGGCGTCTCACAAAACGTAACCTTTAAGTTGCGATACAACAAACTGTTTATTGGCCAAGCAGGTTATACTTACGATCCATTGACTGACAGCGTTCGTCAGGTGGTCCAGCGTATCAGCAGTGCACCCGTGACCGCGACAACAGCTAATACAACTATAAACGTAAATCCTTCAACAACCGCGTCATAGCATGTAGCGAGGGGTAGTGGTCACATGCAACTTTCGGCTTTCAAAGAAGTGTCTATTCTTTTTACAAATATCAGGAGTATTATCAATAAACGGGATGACTTGTGGTCTGTCATTGATTCATCAAGTGCTAACATTGTTGTTTTAACTTAAACTTGGCTAACGAGTAAGATTCGTTATAGTGAAATTATGCCCAGTCATAAAAAGTTCAACATTTATCGGCAAGACAGAGAGGGTAAAACTGGCGGCGGTGTTTTGATTGCTATCGCGGATCCCATTTCTTCTTTCCTTGTAAACATAGTGACCGAGCTAGAAATAATATGGGTATGTATCTGTTTAAACCATTGCAAATATGTCTTGGGTGTTTGCTACCGGCCTCCTTCAAAGAATGTGTCTTTTGTATCTCAACTTCACGATGTCGTCAACGCAATCACTGTTCGTTTTCCTAACATTCCAATTATTCTGTTGGGTGATTTCAATTACCCAAACATAATTTGGTCAAGCGATGGCCCTCGCCAGAGTACATTTTCTACGGAATCAAATGACTTTCTAGATTTTTTTGCGGATTTCAGTTTTTCGCAAATTGTTACGCAGCCCACTCGAATTTCGAATTCTTCTGCAACGATGTTGGACCTTGTGTTGACAACGTCACGCGAGTTAATATCGCCCATCTCTTACTTGCCTGGTCTGAGCGATCATTCTTTGCTGCACTTTTTTTTAAATGTACCGGAGTGTCTCTCACGAGTCGAGGTTAAGCGTGTTTTTGACTATGCTCGTGCAGATTTCCCGGCCATTAATACGGAAATCGGTGTTTTCTTGAGTGGATATTTACGTGAGTTTTCTGGGCGTTCTATTGAGACTAACTGGTCGTTATTTAAAGAAAAGGTTTCTTCACTTTCAAGTAAATACATCCCTGTACGAACTATACGAAATTGTCCTGGGTCCCCTTGGTTTAATGGGACGCTCAGAAAACTCTCTAACAAAAAGAAAAGACTGTTCCGGGCCGCAAAACTTTCTATGCATTCCATTGCTGAACATCGCTGGGCAGCGTATCTGTCAGCCGCTGCTATATACAAGGCAGCTATTAAAGAGGCTAAACTTCGTTTCTTCAACAGTACCTTGCCCTCCATGTTGCGCAGCAATCCTCAGCAATTTTGGAATACTGTAAACCCTTCGAAGAAAATCGTCCTACAGCTAAGAAACATTGACGGTGAAATGATAGAAACAAGCGAATGTGCAACTTTACTAAACAAAATGTTCACGGAGTCCTTTTCTAGTGTAGATGACTCTGACTTTCCAGATTTAAGCCGGCCGAGTATTGGTACCATGGACCCCATTGACGTTGAATGTACCGGAATTGTGAGAATTATTGATAATTTAAAACTTTCGTCATCAAGTGGTGTGGATAATATTAACTCGAAGTTTCTAAAAAATACTTCAATGTACTCCTCTATTATTTTGACTAAACTTTTTCGGCAATCACTTGAACTCGGCACCATCCCGGAAGACTGGAGAGTGGGGAAGGTGATCCCTATCCATAAAAGTGGCGATAAATCCTGCCCTAGTAATTACCGTCCAATCTCGTTAACAAGCATTCCTTGCAAAATTTTAGAACACATAATATATTCCCACCTCGTCAAATTTCTTAACGCGCATGCATTTTTCACCCCTGCTCAACACGGCTTCAGGAAACAGTTTTCATGTGAATCTTAACTTTTAATACTTACTCACAATATTCATACCTCACTGGATCGTTCATCTCAGGTTGATTGCATATTCTTGGACTTCGCTAAAGCATTCGACAGTGTTTCACATAAGCTCCTTTTGTATAAACTAAGTACCCTCAACATTGATAGTCAATTATTGGCTTGGATTAAATCCTTTGTGTCTAATCGCTCCCAATTTGTTCATGTCAACGACAATAACTCGCACTCCTGCCCCGTAACTTCTGGTGTCCCTCAAGGTTCTGTTTTAGGTCCTCTTTTGTTCCTAATCTTCATTAATGACCTCCCAGCACATGTCTCATCAACCATTGGTCTCTTCGCCGACGATTGCGTCATTTACTCTGAAATAACTAATGATTCTGATGTTCAATCACTACAGACGGACCTTAACAATATTTCGCGCTGGTGTGCTAAATGGAAAATGAAACTCAATATTAATAAGTGCAAATCCATGAGAGTCTCACGTCAAAATAACACCTGTCCGTCTTACCACATCGACAATGTTTTACTGGAACCCGTAACATCATATAAATATCTTGGCGTATACATAAATAACAACCTTTCTTGGAACACTCACATTGAATATGTAACTAATACAGCTAACCGCATGCTAGGCTTTCTTAAAAGAAATTTCTCTTTGGCTCCCCTGTCCTTAAAACTGCTTCTCTATAAATCTTTGCTCCGCAGTAAACTAGAATACGCTGCTGCCATTTGGAATCCGGCCAAATCACTTGCATTATCGCTTGAAGCCGTTCAGAACCGTTCCGTCCGATTCATTTTACATAACTATCATCGGACATCCAGCGTGACTGAAATGAAAAACACTTTGGGCCTGCCTATTCTTTCTCTCCGCAGAAAAGTATCCAGACTTTGCTTGTTTCATAAAGTTTATCATTATAACCCGGCATTACGACAACTTTTGATAACTGAACCCTCTTATGTTTCTTTGCGTATCGATCATCGAAATAAAGTAGCTATCCCTCCCTGTCACACATCAAGTTTTCACCAGTCTTTCATACCAATGACATCCTTGGATTGGAATCGCCTTCCCGCTCACATCGTCGACATAGTTGAAGGTGCCGAGTTTAAAGATGCCGTTTGTAACTATGTTCTCTGTTCCGAGTAACAAATTTGTTTGATGTTTCCTTTTTTTTCTTTTTTTTCACCTGCCTAATTTGCTATGTGTTGTATTATAGACGTTCTGTCCACTCCCCTCTGTAATGCCTTCGGGCCCTGAGGGAGTAAATAAATAAATAAATAAATAAATAAATATGTTCGCGCGGTTTCTGAAGTATTGTTTGCATCCACCCAACTAATTACCTTTTGGTTCCAACATCCTGAACTACACGGGCCTAAAAGAGAGTAAAAGCTGGATTACAAGAATTTAACAAAACATATTACGATTTCGGAAGTAAAGTAATTTATTCGTCTAGCTCAGCGTGTTTTGTGTTCATTAAATATTTCTTTTTATTTGGCAAGTTTGTACCACGAACATGTATTTGTATACAAATGCACTCGCAAATATTGCTGCCGTCTCGGCGGTGCAAGGCCGTGAACTATTCAAGGTGTGTTATTCGAGCTCGACAACCTTTGTCGTAAATGAGCGGAGCATTAATTTCACTCTCCCGTCTTTGAACGGGTGCGGACATCTCCGAGGGGCGCCACAACACGCAGGGTGTTGTGTCGAGAGCGCGTGTGCCCTTGAGCGGAACCGGTTGGCGTTGCTGTCATCACCAAAACGCTCAACCGCCTTCGTTCCGCGTTGCGCCGAGGCAAGGTGCGACGATGCCGGCCAGGGAAACAGCGGTAGCCACTGCGGTGTTAGCGATCCTAACTACGCTGTTTCATGAGGCGGCCTCCGCACCCTCGTGTCAGGACAAGGATTACCTGTCTACCTGTAGCGAAGACTGCTACAGATACAAATTCTACACGTGCGCCAACTTAAACAAAGTGGGCGACTTCTACCACTACGTGCAGCGCGCCCTCAAGTATCCCAACCTGTGGTTCATCTTGGAGGACAGCCAGCTGGACTACTACCCAGGCGGCACCTTCGCGGACGGCAACGTGAGCATCATTGAGTTCCGGAACGCGCGAGTGCACAGCTTCGCCCAGTTTGAGACCGGGCCCAACCCGTTCCTGGGAATCGAGGACACGCTCGAGGTCATCGTCTTCAGGGAGGGCAGCACGCTGCCGGACTCCTGGACGATGCTTAGCCGGCTCAGGAAGCTTGGAAAGCTCGAGTTCTGGAACATGAAGCACCTCGAGCTCACTCGCGATTTCAACGACCTTCCGCAGACTATGACTCGGGTCTATATCTACAACTCGACCATCGGCTACATCGACGAGAACTGGCTGTCCTCGCTGAAGAATCTCGAACGCGTCGTCGTGCAGAAATCCAACCTAAAGAAATTTTTGAGATCGATGCTGCCGCTGCCTGCTCTGAAGCTGCATTTTCTGGACCTTGAGTAAGTACTTCGAGTAAATACTCAGAAGTAGTCAAAATGTCCACTAGGAAGGTGACAATGTGGCCGGTTTTGCTAGTGACAAGACACTTGAAATAAGATTACTTGTCGGCGCTTTTCTTGCGCTATGTCCAGTACGCCAGTAAAGAGTTTTAAAATATCGCGTTATTTTAGAATTATATTTTAATCGAGGCTGTGCCCTACCACTCCGAAGCCTGCTCTGATGCACGTGTCAGGAGCAGTGTATGAGTTTCAAAACGATATTATAAACACACACTATTCAGCTTCCTGATGATTTCTGTAGTTAATGCCGATTTTGTGTTAAGAAATGCCTGTCTTTAATTTGGTCGCACTAAAATACTTTTCTTAGTTTCACAGTAAAATGTCTTCCGTCAAACTGCCTTGTTGGCTACTTTAAAAAAAATGACTCCACAAAACACAGAAGGGCGTTTCCAGTAAGATCAAAAACCCTGTCCGGTCACCATTTTTAATTTTTATAAAAAAAAATATATTTTGCTGGCTTTGTGCCCAGAAATACAAAACCAACCCTTGTTTTTGAAAAAAAAAAATGTTTGTATTTGCGAAAAAAATCTGTAAGCATTCTCTCAGTCTCGTGCGCGTTTTGCGTATCACGCGATGTTGACATTTCGGGCGGCTTCCCCCAAAAAACTGTTCTGGCTACGAGTCTTGAAATATTCACTGACAAATTAGGCGTAGGATGGATTGACAAAAAGTATTAATCACCGAGTATTAGGTTAGTTAATTTTAGAAAATAACTCCCAAACATGCCAAATTGCGCGTCTGTTCTATAGTCACGCGAATTGTCATTGGAACTGAGAACGATAACCTTTCTAAAATAAACACACTGAAATTTAAACAGGTTACCGATTTTGCGATAATTAGAAAATCAGTTTAAAATGAAGGCCATCGCAATTTTTCTTCTACTTTTCACATATCAAGGCTCATAATCTGTCCCATCAAACCCTTCAAAAATGCTTCGCAATATCTTTTTTTTACAGGGTTTTAAATATACAGAATTGACGTAACGGGAGTGGAGAAATATAGGAATTTGCCGATTTCAAACAAGGGCAAACAAGGGGTCGAAAAATGCAGGAAGTCTGTGAAGAGAAAGCAATGTGACAGGAATTCGTGAAAAATTAGAATTCATACAGAAGATTACAGGTGAGTTTGAAGCATGCAGAAGCCAACAATTTAAATAGAGATTTCTCGGATCAGTGAATTTCAGAGCCTACCCTTCGTGGGGAGGCTGGGCTGCTGACGTTTAAATAGTGATAAGAAAGAACACATGAATAAAGTGGTACAATTGAAACTAGTTTAATTAATCAAGATTATGTGCGCACATTCGGAGCTTGTCACGTGTACTCTTTCTGCCGGATGTTGACCTGAGTCGGTCACGGCGCTCTCCTGGCACTCCGAAAAGGAAAATGCTTTTTCCCGTTTTGGCTGTAGCGATTACTGTTCGTTTCTTCTCAGTGGCACCGCAACCTCGCGACCTCGATCTGCTTTTCGCAGCCATAGAAGACTTTACTTTTAAATATATATCTTTTCTGCGGCTACTGTTCTTGCTAAAAGAGCTGTGGTTGCGAAGTGTCGGACCGCGTACACTGCAACAAGTGACAGGACTGAATTCCGCGCACAACGGAAACAGAGTCCCAGTTCTTCGCTTTCATGTCCCTGAACGCTTTGACCTCACCTTTCGGTAGGTGGATTAGTTTCACGTTCGGCAGTTTAGTGTTCAGTGGGGCAACCATCTCTGACTCCGTCCTGATCACCGACTTGGCGGGCCGTCGGAGGCCGTACAACGTTGTCTGGCACTTGACACGACCCCCGATTCAATCACAGGCACTCTTGCCATGTCAAGCTGCGGAAAAAATTCACCTTTCAGACGTGTATTTGTGGCTCTGCACCTCGTGTAGTTGACACTTGTTCTTAAAGTGGCTTGTTGCAACATCACTTACGTAGGTGACATGAGCATACCCAAATTGGATTTCACGATTTTCCAAACCGTTGTCGTATAAATTAAGTTACAGACAATCTCATTCAATCGCAATTATTTTTCCTTTTTTTATGTATCTTTATTTTCTACGCGTTGTGCGGCCCTCCACGTCGGCGGATCTATTGGCGCTCACAGGCGGCGCAGGTTCAGGTTCTGCCGCGCCCTACTTCCTATATCATGTTACCACCAAGGTTGTAGGCTGATCTGTTTGCAAAGTCGTTCCGGTTACTTCCTTTACGTCGGGTTGAAACAGGCACCGCGAAACATGTTACAGGGTGGCGCACCTCGATCGCTCCGGCCCATGGGCATTTTTGGGTCGGTTGTACGAAAATGTATGAAGAATTTTACCTTCAAAACTACCGTCCACCTCTGTGCTGTCAATTTGTCTTTTCCTGATTACCCTGTAGCTATTTTACACTTTTTAATAATAAGAAAATTGTGAAGAACGGGTATGTGCACGCCCCATTTATGACAACCGCATTAGCGTCAATTTGGCCATATTTTTCGCTTGATAACTTAAAAATCCCCAGAAATATTGCATTATGTCTTTGCAGACTCTGTTAGTACATATTATAAACGTTAATTCTAGAAAATTAAAAGAAAATTAAAGATGGCATTTTTTTTAAATGATTTTCAAAATAATGCATTTTCAGTTAAATGCTCCTGTGTGAGCAATTCTTGCAATTGCTCCCGCTAAGCAGGACAACAATATTTTACGCAAAGATGAACAATATACAGGGCAACACACTGGCCAAGTTTGAAGAGCTTAGCTTTTATAGACACGAAGAAAAATATTCTTTAATCCAGAGCGTTATTGCGTAATGTGCCGTGTTTGCGAATTTTTTTCTCGAAATGATTACCCTACTACTCGGTGATTAATACTTTTTGTCAATCCTTCCTATGCCTAATTTGTCAGTGAATATTTCAAGACCCGTAGCCAGAACAGTTTCTTGGGGGAAGCCGCCCGAAATGTCAACATCGCGCGATACGTAAAACGCGCACGAGACTGAGAGGGTGCTTACAAATTTTTTTCCCATTTTTTTCCCCGAAAACAAGGATTGGTTTTATACTTCTGGGCATAAAGCCAGCAAAATATATTTTTTCATCAAAATTAAAAATGGTGACCGGACATGGTTGTTCGATATTATCTGAAAACGCCCAGAAAACGTTACCATTGAAAAACTGGATTACTTTCCCACCATGTTCCTGGTTGGATTTCCACCCGTTTGTTTTGATCTCGTGTCAAGCATTGGACAGGTATGCGGTCGTGTAATCACACTACAAAAACGTTTGAGCTCATCTCCCTGCAGAACAAGTCGTCAGCCAATCACGACGAAGAAATATGTTAATGCCGAAATTCAGCACACGATGGGATATGAAAACTGCGATGCATGCAGGAAGAATCAGCAACTGAAACGTTGTTCCTGCACACATCGCATCTTTTTATATCGTAGCGAGCTTCACCATTGGCTGGAATTATTCTGTGATTCGTCCTGATTTGCTGTCTACGTGTTCTGCAGGAACGTACCTTCTTACAGTGCACTGCGTAATGTACGCAAAGGACCCCAAGCTAGCACTTGAGCAATCTGGCCAAATTTTCCATCAACAGCGAAGGCGTCAGACACCGTTTTGGGACGAACTAACTTTCTTCTTGTTCTAGGCCCCAATGTTTGATCTACGTGCCCTCATATCTGAGCCGCTAAAAGTTCATTACGGTGGGCCTCAATTTTTGTAACTCTTTAAAAAATGTTTAGGACAAAAGGACAATAATCTCATTAATCCGGTGTGTCGACCGCACGAGCCACGATCAGGTGTCGGGATGATACTCGATGTGCAATTCCGTTCGTCGTGTTCACACGGCTATTATATGTTTAAAAAATAAGACATTCCCAAAGAAATGTTTACCGCATGCGCTCGCTTTCATTAAACACCTGCGAAAGTTCGAATTTTCTTCGGTGGGCGAAAGTGGCGGAAGCTTTGTAGAAAGATGTGTTACATTTTCTGCCTACCCCGCGTCTTATGTGTTGCCATGATTTTTTTAATGAGGTTCTACGTTGTTACGGGTTACGCAGTCTTCTTAGAATAGAAGGCTGGTCCTGTTAGATACCAGTAGATAACTTTCGGGGCAAATCCGATACAATCACTATGCAGTCATCCGGTGTTATTACCAACCGACGTAGCAACAGTTCTTTCTCGCTTGCGTCGCTTCTGTCGCAAAAATTGCACTTCCGCATGGATGATATTCTTTTCTTATTAAAATTTAATGATGAAATAAAGAAGAGACTGCTGGCACGTATACTTTTTGGCTTGCTCCCTCGGAGCCAGTCGATGGTGCAAATCGCTGCAAGATTCAAAGGGCTGAGTATGCGTTCATTTATTTATTCAATCCGACCCAACCAAGTGTGATGTGTGCATCTTGGTTTTGAAAGCGTACAAAAGACGAGGACAGAGTAAGAAACGCAAACGACGGACGAGCGCTCGTTTGTGTTTCTTACTCTGTCCTCGTCTTTTGTGCGCTTTCAAAACCAAGATGAATAACTACCAACTAGCCCAACTTTCCACCCTTCTGTGATGTGTGCGCCAGCTGCTAGGTGTAAAATAGGAAAAGTATGAAAAGGCTCATTACTTTGGTCTTGGGACGGCGCCCGGTCAACTGCAGAATCTTGCTATCGGTAGGAACTTAAAAACTGATGTTCGTTCACAGCTGCTCGGCAGACTACAGCTTCACACCAGCATGAAGCATGCTCACGCGACTGTAACACTGAAATATTTCTATCTAAGGAACTCTTCGTTTGCTAGCATGTAGTGTAATAGTCTTTTTGCATATTTTTTATTCACGCAATTACCGGAGTTTTGTGGCAATTTAATATAATTCATTCTGCAGTTTATTAAATTTAATGATTCTTGTTTATTTTATTCTTATTATTTGGAGGGGCAGGGATTAATCTACATTGAATAATAATAATAACGAAGAGCCTAGGAGCACGGACAAGGAAAGAAGACGAGGACAGTAATCCCTGTGTCCTCTCTCCTTCTTCTCTGTTGGTGTTTTCGTCTGATTTGAGGCACGCTTTTAGGGTCAAAGCTTTCATTTTTAACAAGAAAAAAATTACATTCTGGGAGCATTCCTGAAATGAAAGAACGCGGAGACGGCAAGCTTGGCGTATTTTGTTCCCGCGTTGTTGACCATTGAAATGGCCGAGGCGAACACTGACGTTTCTCCCACAGGTCGGCCATCGCATCTTTGACCACTCGCGATTTTCTCATTTTTAAAATAAAGAACTAATACTCTTTTGCGATATTTTCAAAATGGATTTTCTTAGGTTTGAGGAATTGAATAAAATCGTTTATTTTTCAATAATTAAAATAAAAAAATGTCGAACTTTGAGGATTTTTAGCAAAGTTTGGCAAGTCTTTACGTTTGACCTATTTAAAATAATTGAAAGACCTTGACATCACCAAAAAGCTCAAATCTAGGTATTTTCAACGAATACAAATTGATTATTATCTATAACAAATAAAGTCGTTACATACATTTGAATGAGCGAACGTTTCGAAAATCTAGCAAAATGAAAATCGATTTCCCAAAAACATATTTGTATTTGCTTCAATTTTATTAGTCGCAAGGTATAATAGTGGTTTAGTAAAATATATAGATATGATAAATAGTAATAATTGTATATATGAGCGCAATTAAAGCTTTCACCTTGTCCGATGTGCGTTGGAAAATGGCAAGCTTTGTTGCGTAGTAAATACTTTCTAATACGCATCACTTACAGTTTCACTTTTTTAAGGTTACGAGTTAATTAAAGTCTAATTATTAGGTAATTATCTATACCACGTCACCACATTGACCAGAATACCACCAAGCGAGGACGCCTTTACAAGGAACAAATGGCAAGATTCAAGCTTGAATTGCGGAGGTACAAACAAAACACAGTATTGTTTTTGTTTATATTTGCTAAGAAACCCACAATTCTATTTCATTTCCAATAAAACTCAAAACAAATATAAAAAAAGTTTTTTTTTAAATCAGTTTCGAATTTGTTGAATTTTTAAAACATTCGGTCCTTCAAATGTATGTAACATATCTTATTTTAAACATATATTACCGCGGCGCAGCTGACCAAGTAGGCAGCGCGCTCGTGGCCTAACGTTTATCGCACGTGCCTTCTACCTAGAAAGCAAGGGTTCGATTCCTGGCCGCGGGGACACATTTTCGTTGACTCTGACGTAATGTTCTGCTAAATTCGAGAACCGTGTTGCTAATTCGAGTTTAGAAATGTTCTACACACCGAAGCTCCTACGCTGGTTGTTCCAGAAGCCCACGCGTGTAGAAAAGGGCTCCGCGTGGCAAGCCGAGAGGCAGTTTCGCCCCAGCGTTCGACTCTGCTGTTACGCCGCCATCGACGCCCGCGACGCTCTACTGTTATCTTCTGTTTCCTTTTTTTTTGTTTAGCTTTTGGCACAATTCTTTTTTAAGACGTTTAGTTTTCTTCAGTTATAATCAGCTTTCTTCCATCAATTGTCATTCGTGACAATATAATGGATTTGTATTCAATAAAAAGAGCCAAAATTGACATTTCCGAAGATGTCAAATTCATTATATTATCTTAAATAAATAACATTAAAATTACAAACTGCCACAATAATTAAAGGTACAACGTGTTTTATCCTGTCGGAATCGTATGTCTGACACTCGCTACTTCGTAACTGTCAAAATACTGCACAGGACTTTTCTGTGACATTCTTAAAATAGATTTCTTACGCTTTAGATGTAATTCTTTTAGCAGTTTTGCAAACGGTTATACTATGTTCCTTCGATGATTTTGGTATAGTCTGGCAACTTTTCAAGTGTGACCTATTTAAAATATTTTAATTACCTTGATATCATCGGTAACCTAAAGCTTTTCCTTTGTATTGAATGCAATTTCAATATGACATGTTAGAAATAAAAAATATATATAACTACACGAATGAAGAAATTTAAAAAAATAGCAAATTAAAATCAATTTCTAAAATGAAACAAGTTTTTATTGGCTTTGAGTCTTATTGGTAGCAATGTATGACTGTAATTTGTCAACAAATAAAAACAGAAAACTTAGTATTTTGCTTGTATCACCTCAGTTAGATCTTGAATCTTGTCAGTTGTTCGTTGTGACTACGTCCTGACAATGGTGCTCTTCTAGCCAACATTGAGGCGTAGTATACTTAAATACATATTATTGATAGTTTAATTCACACGTTACTTTAAACGATAGTGGAGTTGTGCGTAATGTGGAATAAAAAGTGTTTTATTCCGCAACAGAGCTTGCCTTTTTACAACGTACATCTGACAAGGTTCAAGCTTTAATTGCGGTCATATAAACAAAATAATATATAATGAACGTGTATTTTCAAATAAACCAATATTGTAACTTGCTACTAATAAAGAAATATCAAATAAAAAATTAAGTTTTTGAGAAAGTCGATTTTGGATATGCTCAATTTCCGAAACGTTCGTTCGTTCAAGTGAATGTCAAAGAGTTTATTATATAAATAAAATATTAAATCTGTATTGATTGAAAAGAGTTAAGTTTGAACTTTCCTGCGATGTCACATTTATTGAAATATCCTAAATAGGTCACACGTAAAAACTCGCCAAACTTTACTGAAAATGATTGAGGGAGTACAGATAGACATTTCTTTAAAAACTATTTCAAAATATTTTTATAATAAAATCTACTTTGAGAGTGTCACAACAAAATGCTTCATTCTGAAAAATGAAAAAAAAGAAAAAAAGTATAGCGAGTAGTCAAGCATGCAGTCCCCGACATGTGAGAGAAATGTCAGTTTTCGCCTCAACCATTTCAATGGTCAACTACACGAAAAAAAAAAAAGATTCGTCAAGTTTGCCGCTTGCGCTGTCTTTTATTTCAAGAGTACCTGCAGCTTCTTTTATTCTGCCGAAATGTTTACTTTTCAAGAATGCTCCTAGGACAGAGAATTGGTTGGTAAAAATTAAGGATTGGACCTCGAAAGTGTGTTTGAATTGAGACGAAAAGATACGGCGAGCAAGTGTTCTATAATGCGCCTATGGTGCATTAGAACCCAAGGCGGAGCACGCCAATCAGAGGTCAACACAAGAGAAGGCGCAGGGAACACGCGATGAAGATGCAGCCAAGGGCGCGCCGTCATTGGTAGAAGTCGAAGGGAAACAAACACACGAGGTGCACAAGGGGCGGACCAGCTTGGACGCCGTATGGTGTTCGAGCCAAAGTCGTTCGGGGGCGGCGCATTGCTTTTCTGTGTTTTACTTTGTCACTGAGAACCTCCTTTCGGAATAACAAGAACAGGGATCGGCGTTTGTTAAAAAAATGTTCCTGTTTGTATATTTGCGGTTATATCACGGAAAGAGAATGCCGTCAACGTGCCTCGTCGTTATTGGAAGGCACGCGGAAACAGCTGACGGCGACGAAGCGGCAGTCGTGCTGCGCGTCCCACAAGCGTGCTCGTGCGGCAGCTGTAGAGGCTGGTCGTTGCCGTCGCGGTGACGCAGGCATGACCAACGCACTCGGCGGAAATGTCTGAACAACTAATAACCGAGCAGAACAAGACACGGAACGGGAACCAATACGGCTAGCAAGGTCGTCTGCCTTTTGCGGATTCCAGGTCAAAATGTCCATCGAGACGAAATGTTCATCGAGTCAAAACTTCCAATATTGGACGTTTTGGCTCTATGGACATTTCGTCTCGGTGAACGTTTTCACCTGGATGTACATTTTGGCTCCATGGACATTTCGTCTCGATTGATATTTTGACCTGGATGCTACATTTTGACCCGATGGACATTGCGTCTCGATTGGTATTTCGACCTAGATGGACATTTCGTCCCAGTGAACGTTTTGACCTGGGTGTACATTTTGACTCGGTGGACATTTCGTCTTAATAAACAGTTTGACCCATTAGACAGTTTACCTCGCCGACTCATATGTTAACATTGGTGCTGATACCTTCTTGTATACATATGTAGTATAGATACACACGCGACCTTGAACAAATGGTCATTATCTGAGCACTTGCTCAAATCTGAGACTTTTAATCCTGTGACAAGCCATATTTTCCAGTGCCGGACGTTTCGGAGAGAAGAGCTATTTCTATTCGAAAAATAAGACAAACGCTACGGCCCGCTCAATCTTTACCTGGACGTGCCCAGTGATTGGAACAAGATGCCGAATGTTAAAAAAAGTGCTAAAAGTTTTTCAAAAGTATGAGCGATTTAAAAAAAAATAATGGCGCATTAGGTGGTTTTAGTTTCACAAATTTAGCAATTTAAAAACGATCACGAACATATGGTCCCACGAATCACTCACCACACGCTAAAGAATTCGCAGTATACCACTCTCAATTTCGAAAATTCGTTTTAGAAATGCGGCAAATTTAGTGCTCTCAAACATCTAATTCACAGTATGAACACGTCTCTGTTGGCCGTTAGTTCGAGATTGAAGGGACCGTGAAATGATTTTTAAACTTTTTCCTCCTTAGCTCGAATCCTCAACTCAAAAGCGAGAATGAGAAATCACGTGATCGTGACTGACGTGCTTGGGCCCCGGAGGCGATGGCTCCAAGCTTCCACTCTGCTTTCTAAGCACGTCATGGAACTTGTCATTCTCATATCATGATACGTGCCGTCACGGCACTCATTGGACACGAACGCGAATTCAGATATTCGTCGACCGATGGATTGGTGACGAGCGCATTCGTCCGAGTGACGCTAGGCCTCGTGTCCAATGCATGAGCTGGGTTCGATGACGTGCTTGGTCACTGCGGATGCATCACAGTGTGGAATTAACAGCGCATATACGACAAGGAAGACAGGACAGAGCGCTGAACTAACAACTGACGTTTAATGAAAAATAGAAAAAGGACAAAGTACCTAAGATTGCTTTTAAAACATCCATAATGAAAACCCGCAAAAGCATATGCTATAGCTAGAGTACTCCCATCATACACTGCCTGAAAATGAATTGCTAAGGATACTAAGCTTTAGGCTGCTCCCTTAAAAGACTTTTTGAAAACGATTGAGTTCTAGGACGACGTGCATAGATACTCCGGTAGAAAAAAAAAGAGGAAGTTTACGACTAAAATAATCACAGATGCTAAGGATCGTTAAAAGATCGCGACTTAAAAAATAAATTTCTTTGGTGACAACGCCACGGACGGTGCGCTCACGCAGGCATCCCCACTGTTAATCTGTGAATATTTTAGTCGTAAACTTCCTCTTCCTTTTTTCTACCGGAGTTTCTATGCACGTCGTCCAAGGACTCAATCGTTTTCACTAAAACTATAGAGTTCTGGGACTAAAAAATGCTAGGTGATAACGTAAGTTTTGTTAGCTAGTTAAGATAATGTAAAAAAGAAGTAAAGACAAAGATTAAAAAAATATGAACTCGAGAATACTTTTCTGGCTCCAAAAGACGGGCAAAACGTTTCTCGCCCCTGTACTAATTTCGAAATTTGGAACATTAATGCTCTTGCTTCGGATGAAAGTGAACGAGCTGCGCATGTTGAGGTTTGTAGCAGAAAATTTTAAAATAGATCTTTATAACAAATGAAACATTGTTCCCTCAAGCAACGTTAGACTTCGCCACACCACAAGGTCCCCGGACACAACAGAGTACAATAAACCTTAACTTGAACCTTCCGAGTACTTGGCGGAGCGGAGGAGGCGCGGCGTTCGTTGAAAGACAATTCAGTACAGCGCAAATTGTGGTAGGACTATTGGTTGCATAGGAGAATTCGTTATAGGACACTTTGTCACTGGGTCAACTGGTCAAACAGCGAGAGAAGGGTGGCATGGAATTTGTACGTGAAAAAATAAAATTTCAAAGACCACTTTATTTTTCGCACACTTTGCGGTTTCGGAGTTTTCAGTCACTTTTCTCTGGGTTCCGAGTTCAACCCTGTTTAGGAACATATTCTAACAAGTTTCCAGAAATTGCAAAAAAAAAAAAAAAAGAGGGACCCGAGGGACATATTGATTTCGTGGGCACTTCGACCCGATGGACGTTTTGACTCGGTGGACATTTTGACCCTATTGGACATTTCCTCTCGATGGACATTTTGACACGCGTCTCCCGTGGCCTGTTGGACATTTGGCCCAATGGACAATTTGTCTCGATGGACGTTTTGACCAGAAGCCATTTTTGCGCACCCCGTGCATTTCTTTACTCCTCCAGACGCGCCCGCTTGCTTTAAATTCTCTTCCGATCTCAAACCATGAGGTGCGCACTTGGCGGATAATATGCTCGTGGTTCTTTGATTGGTGTGCTCCTTTCTGCGTCCCGATACGCCAAAGATGCTTTTTGGAACACTTTCTGTCTGCTATACGGTGGTCGGTTTGCCTTGCTGCATACCCGACCCGGAGGAATAACACGGAGCCAACGGCTTCGACCACAAGAAACTACATTTAATGGGACATGGACAGGACGATTAACATTGTTACCAACGGCGGCTGAGTCCAGTCAGCGACTCCCCGTGCGCCGCCTCTGATCTGCCTTATCAAGGCGGCGCATCCGATGTGCACGTGGCTGGCGTGACGTCGCCGCCACGCGGGAAAAGTTCGGCACCTTTGCCTCGCAGTCGGGCAACTGGGCTGCGGAGCCGCCAGGGTGCCCACACCTCTCCCCCCCGTCCACCCGCCCCCCTCTCCCCCCCCCCTCCAGCTTCCCCGGCGTGTCGATGACGCGAGACGACGTCGTGGGCGTCAGGGGGTGGATGGCGCTGCTGGGCGGACTGGCGTTGCAAGTCCGGCCGGCGCCTGCTGAACGAGCGCGATGTCCCGTTGGAGGTCGCACTCGCCACGTTGGTTGAAGGCCTGTCCAAACAGGCTACTACAAACCACACGACTCCTGCAAATCGTCAAAATTGAACCGTCCGGGAGTCGTCGGTCGAATGTCTGTTTGGACACCGGCCAAGCTGGCCAAGCCACATTCACGACTTGCCTCCTCGCCTTCTCCACTTGTCGTTGACGTCGGTGCTCGTCAGACTTGACGTCACACGCCACCTGCCAATGGTATGCCTGATGCCTGGTCTATCTCCCGCGGATCACAAAGTCGCCGACCTTGCTACGCCGTCACCTCGGCAGGAAGGCCAAAGAAGTCCGGCTTCGGATGACTTGGGAGATTCCTTCGTCGAAGCGCGCGTTTCGCCGCCTCGGCTCAGCTTTTCTTCGTCAAAATCCACGCTCGTAGCTCGATGAAAAAATTAATAAAGTGCAGTGCGCAAAAGGGAGACTTTTAGTTGTATGTAGAAACACTGAGAACTTAAGAATATAGCATTTATTTTGATTAAATTCTCAAACCACACCAGCGTCTATGTTCGTCTATACTCGTTAGGTACGAGGCATTAGCGCAACAAGCAGCCGCAGGAAAGCCGAACTCCGGAATGCCACAGAACTGCTGGATTCGATGACGAATCGAGCTTCTGCAAAGACACGACGCAGCCCGTTCGTGCCGTGGTCGGTTGCCACGACAACTACTGATCACTGCGAGTACTTCCTTGGTGGGCCCATGATTTCGGGACTCTACCAAAGCGGCGGAGGCCTCTGACCGCGATTGACTGACAGCCAAGAGAGCGTGACCGCCACGTGGTCTGCCTTCCGGCACCCAGCAGCTGATGAGCGTATTGGAGCACAGGCCTGCCTCGTACCTGGCCAGGAAGCGAGGGGACGATTCGTAAGTCGGGCGCCGACTGCTGTGTCCTGCCAAGGCTGCTTTGTACGGGATGGGAAGCTTACGTCCTCGCGGATCGGCCTGGAACGCGGAGCCATCCGGATCGTCGTCGGCCAGCGAACGACTTAGCAGGAGTCGTGCGTATCGTCGCTCGTCCTGTTTGGAGTCGAACCCCTCGACTCGTTCGGCGTCCGCTCTTTCGCCCGCTCCTTGGTCACATGCTGCTTTTTCTGCCGCGGCTCGATCAGCTTCAGCTTGTCACTGGAGCTCCTTGTTCTGGATCAGGGCTCGGCTGGCCAGCTGCCGCTCCGTCCTGTAGAGGGTGGCCGCGGTCCATGGTTCCCTAGGCCGCCCTTGGCGCGCCGACGTCCTTGGTGTCCCGGTCCACCATGAGACCACTGTAGCTGCGGCACTGTAGTTGCGCTCGGCTGGAGTTAGCGTGTGGCTCGTGAAAGCAACTGGCCGAAGCACACCGCGATACTCCTGCAGCAAGACAGCACCCAGGCGACAGTCGCTTGCATCTGTCTGCAGAACGAACGGCTTGTTCAAGTCTGGGAGCTGTAAACAAGCGTTCGTCAGTCACGGCTTTTGAAAGGGCTACGAATGCGCATTGTTGTTGTTCGGCCCAACACAAATTGACGCCTTTTTTAAGTAGGTGATTGAGCGGCTGGGATATCTCGGAACAGTGCGGAATGAAATCCAGGTAGAACGCAATCATTCCTAGGTATCTTTGTAGGCTCTTTACGTCATGTGGGCTTGGGTATTCCGTTAGCGCGCGCAACTTATCTTCGTTGGGGCGGAGCGTGCCGTTATCCACAACGAATCCAAGGAGGTTAATCTTGGGCGCGGCAAACTGAACCTTTCCGGGATGAATCGTGAGCCCAGCATTACGCATTCGCTCAAGTACAATGCGAAGGTGCTCGACATGCTCCTCCGTAGTTCTCGAGAAAACAAACCCGTCATCGATGTATGCCATGGCAAATTCGTACTTCGAGTTACCGAATACAACATCCATCAGGCGTTGAAAACTGGCTGGAGAGTTAGACAAGCCAAACGGCAGTCGGGTGAACTCGAACAACCCTCTGTGGCAGATGAAAGCCATTTTTGGAACGTCTGATGGGTCAATCTCGATCTGAAGAAACCCGCGACTGCGATCCAGCGTTGTAAACACGGTCGCGTTACCGAGCGCGTACATCACGGAGGAAATGCTGGGGAAAGGGTAGCTGTCTCGTACGGACACATCGTTAAGCCGCCTGTAATCCACACAGAGTCTGGCTGTTCCGTCTTTTTTCGGAGCGAGAACAACGGGGAACGCCCAGGGGCTCTTCGACTCACGTACTGAACCGGTGTCGATCATTTCCTCGAGCGCCGCATCAAGGAGTGCCCTTTTGTGGACGCTGATCGGTCGAGGGTTGCACCTCCGTGGCGGCGCGTCACCGGTTTCAATGCGGTGCAGCAGGATGTCAGTCTTTCCAGGTGTTTCCGTGAACATCGGTGAGAAAGACTGCAGGACGGGTTGGAGCTCCTGCTTCTGCGGGCTGCTTGCGGGGCACTTTCGCAACGATTCTCGAACGCCGGCGGGCAAGACGTCCGGCACAACGGTGAAGTGGGCTGCAGTGGGCAGGTTACGAATGCAGTCCTCCCGTCTGGTAAACGGAGTCAGCTCCGGTTGTTGTCCCAGCCGGTATCCGCCACCGGAAAAGTCGAGTGTCATGCTTTCGCCTGTAATGAAATCTCGGCCCAAGATCACAGGTACCACGGGTCCTGGCAGATAAAGAAATCGCTGACGCCGCTTCTTTCCATTAAACCGAATCTGCGGCCTCACGGCTCCTCCAGCTGTTATCGCTGTACCAGAAGCTAGCTGCAAACGGGTTTCGCACTCCCGGAGGCTTATCCTTTTTGCTTTGCAGAGTTCGAAAACGAAATCCCCTATAAGCGAGATAGCGGCCCTAGTATCCAAAAGTGCGGCAATGGGAAAATCGAGCAGTGAACTCGTCATGCGCGGTTCAATGATGTTAGGCTCGGGCTGGATTCGACATACCGATGGAATCTGTGCCGTGGCCTCACTGCTCACAGGGACTGTAACGGCTGTCGGCGAGTGGCTGTCTGGTTTCAGCGTCGCCGGCCGTAGTAGTTTCCTTGGTTGTTCTGATTCCGGCTCTTTTCCTCAAGAATATTCCCAATACTTGGGAATATTCTTGAGTGAAACCAAGAGCGAAATGTTAGTTTCAGTCAAGGTGCGTTTAATGTCTCCGCTGTAGATGAACAATTAGGCAAGTGCAGTACGGCCGCTAATCTAGGGCCTTTGACGTGCATCGGGCACTGCACGCAAGCCGGTACGATGCTCATCCAGATCGAAACGGTCCGGGGTGGGAACTGACAGGGAACTACCGCGACCGCGACAAGAGTTGGCTTGGTTGCACATAGGCAGCAAAAAGGCTTGATTAGACTAACATTCGACGGATTGCTTTACATAAAAAGAAACCATTTATAGCAAATAAATCTGGTTGTGGCAGCGAATACACGTGAAAAGGAGAAATTCCCTCGCGTAAATGCTATCGACACATAAACGAGTAAAGACTCGCACGGGCAGAGGGGAGGGCAATGAGAGACATTGAGAGGTAATGGGAAGGAAGTTTCGATCGTGGCGGCATACCAGAAATATTTGAGTGTCGAAACTAAGTGACAAAAGTGGTCGTTTTTTTTTTCTTTCTTTTTTTCTCCAGGTGGAACGCTTTGACGTTTCTTCCACAAGATATCGGCCAGGGCTTCCCAGTCCTCGACTTTTTCAACGTTGGCGAAAACAACATCACCACCCTGAGCCAGGAAAGCATGGCTCCGCTAAAGAGAGCCGCATACGTGCACCTGTATGGTAAGGATGAACCGTGTGACCATCTGTGACGCTTTCGAATGGTAGCGATAGCATCAATGCCATAAATGTTGGAAGCCTAGATTCAAATTTTTTAAATATATGAAACTGATTCCAGTTACAGTGTCGACGATAAATTTATACGAGGGACAGATAGGTGACCGTGCAATGCATACCAAAGCGCGATTTCCCCTCCATTCCTTTTTTGAGATCTGAAAAACAAGTGGTGCGTTCGGCTAAGGTAAAACTAATACGACCCTAAATTGGCTAGTTTTAAGTTGCTGGACGAGCTCTACGGATATATGTGTTAATTAGGGCGCGCTGAACATCACCTCTCGAGAATGGGACACCCATACCTCCATCGTCCATTGCTGACCTCTAGTGTTCCGCTCACCATTGTTGCATCCGATGCAGATTGGTAGGTTAATGGGTCAGTCGCGATTTTTGAATGACCAATTAAGGCCATTTCAACACATGAAGACGTAAAAAAACACACATGTAAAACGTTTAGAAAGTGCTGAAGGGCTGACAAATTCTGGCCGGATGCAGAGTAATGGGCGCGTGGTTTTCTTTAGGACTTACTATCTTAATAATCTATCATTCTACTCCATGGAAGGCGAACGAAAGTCTTTAAAGTGGTCGTTTTTTTCCGGACTTTGGTCAAAAATTTGTGGAAGTTGCCCTCTGACACTTCTCAAGTAAGGAACAGAAAACCGATTTCGCCTGCGTG
Organism: Ixodes ricinus; assembly: GCA_037355805.1. Taxonomy (NCBI): domain Eukaryota; kingdom Metazoa; phylum Arthropoda; class Arachnida; order Ixodida; family Ixodidae; genus Ixodes; species Ixodes ricinus. The sequence goes on from JAZHYW010008239.1 coordinate 43,425, forward strand.
TCTTAGTTGTGTAAAAAAAAAAAAAAAAAGAGGTAGATATTGCCTTTTTTGGCACCCCTCAATTTACTCCCAGTCTTTAGGGTCACACCTGGTTTCCGTCCTAGTGACGTAATTCGGGGTGCCGTGTAGGTTCCCGTGTGCTCTTTTGGAGGACGCTTCCTCTCCCTGTCTCTGCTGACCTTAGAGGGTGTTATGCTATAGCTTCGAGCCGAGCGAGGTCACCAAATCTTCTCGACGTAGTTCCTTGGGCTGCCACTCGCGGCTGGACGGGGGGGGGGGAGGGCTGTTGTTTTGGGATTATGCAGCGGAATCGCGACATTTTAGTGGACACCTTGTCTTTATTCTCCGGGAGACGATACACAACGTACAAATGACGAGAGGCAAATTATTTTAATCTTAAAATCGCTGCACCCCTCCTTTAAGCTCGACGGTGAGTGAGCCCTGCTAGCACACTCCACGCCGATTCGATTCGATCCTATACTCCGTGTCACTACTGCGTGCAGTACAGGCGAAGGCAACGCCAGACGAGGGGAGAAAGGGCAACCAGTAGGAAGGCTGAGGAGGAGGAGAGAAACCGCCTCTCTAACGTTCCTAGTGCTCTCCCTCTCTCCCTCTCCCTTCATTGGCCCTCTCTCCTCTCGCGTTCCAGCTTCCTTGTGATCGCTCTCTTCGTCTGGCGTTGCCTTCGCATGCACTGCACACAACTAGTGACACGGAGTATAGACGGTGTCCACTGTGAAGCCCTCGACATGCGGCGGTTCTGACAAGAAACTCGGGAGTTTCAGTGTAAGATTACTCAGTGACCCTTGTGACCTCATGGCTTTTCATGAAGTTACGTTGCCTCGTTTGCTGTTGATACAAAAGTACGGTGACGCGGCATTGTGGGTCTTCAAGGTACAATCTAACATAATAAAACCGAATGTAAGAATTTTTTGTTTGTTTGTAAGAGACTGTACGTCGAAGCTGGGCCAAAAAGACGTCAATTCCGACTTTCGTTTTCCCGTGAGCTTTTCTTTATCCTAGTACCCGCCTTGTGTGGGTCAGCCTCAGCCTCACTCAAAATATGCTCCAATGACCCGTTTTTTTTCAGTTTCAATTATCTACTCGTCGATGTCAGCACTGCAGATACGGGAGCTGACGGCATGTCTCCCGGGTTATTTTATTTTTGGATGCGCTATCTGCATGGGACGTAGTTTGACGCATAAGGCTAAAGAGCCCAATGAATTATGTTTACTATACACGCACCGGGGCCAAGATGGAGCATGACGGAATGCGCTTACCAAAAATGGCGGAGCGTGCCCGCGAAGCGGACTAAGTAGGAGCGCTCGCTGCACGATCGAAGGCAGCCGGTACCACACTGTAAAATTTAATGTGTTTTCCATCGAACGATAATAGGAACTTTTAGCGAGCTGTTGCTGTGTTCCGCGAAGCGCACTACTGGAGCCTTTGAAGCACGCTTTTAAACGCGCGCCCGGAGCGATACCGTGACCGCGGGGCGCGCGCTTAAAAGCATGCTTCAAAGTCTCCGGTAGCGCGGTACGCGGAACGCGATAGCGGTTTGCTAAAAGTTCCCATAGGGCGTATTCACTGGCCGCCATATTTGAGGTCAATGTTTAGAGCGCATGCTCAGAACGAGCTCACATTAATAGGCTGCCAAGACCGGCAATCTTGAAGGTGCGGGGTGCGCGTTGCAAAATAACTGTGGAAGCTAGCCATCAGCACGTGCTCAGCATTAGCGCACACAGATATGGCCGCCAGTGAATACACCCTATTACGTGAGCGGCGAATCAGCTTGCGAAGGTGATTCGTGATTCGTTGCGCGTACACCGCGCTGCGCCTGGAGTGCCATGCGCTGATTGGCCGATAAAATGAAGTTCGATGGAAATCACCTTACATTTTACCGTGCGGCTGAGGTATTAGAGCAGTGTTTTATACGAGGCAAATCATCAAATGCAATCAGGCGGCAGCCATTTTCTTTTGCTGGAGGTAGTTTGTGTTAGCTTACATGTAGCGTAATTATTTTCATGAAATGCTTATTTAGCCCCCCAACAGCTACAATTGAGAACTGTCGAAATTTCGTGATGAATATTTATATTTAGCATCAATGACTTTATATTCTCGTGAAATTAGTATTGTAAAAACATAACCGAGATTGTGGACGCATGTGGCATTTATATAAGCAAAAAAGGAAACATTTCTAATAAAGAAAGATAATATTCCCTTTCTTGACAAGCTTTGTTCACTGAAATTATTTTTAAGGTCGCTCATAATGTCAATAATAATCCCTGAGAAGGAAAGAGGGACAGAGGACAGACACAAATCTCCAAACACAGCTATAGGTCACTGTTGCGCGCACTAGTCACTTAATTATAGCTGTGTTTGGAGACTTGTGTTTGTCCTTTGTCCCTCTTTGTTCCCTTCTCCAGGGATTAGTATTGCCATTCTTGTCCAGCTCGCTGCATCTTTTTCGCTTTAATTGCATCTAACTCATAATGTCATTTCTTTGTTTTGGCAATATTAAGCTTGTGGACGTCGCCTAATTGAGAAATTTTGTTTTTCTCTATTATCTTTTAATTTATTATCTTTTAATTTAAATAATGTCATGTTCTCAAATTTTCGCCGATCTATCCTAACCGCTAGCGTCCCATTGTCACGAACCTTGAGATTTCTGCGATGTGCAGTTTATTTTAAGCGGAACAAAAACACGGATCTCTTTTCTCATGAACTCCCGGTATTGGCAAGTTACGTTAGCCCCGTTGGACTTTATAGTGAACGAAGAGCCACAGTTATTTGGCACTAACATGTATTCAAAGTTTGGTTTTCGTGACTGACAAAGTGTCGAGACTTGGAACACGTTTTTTTTCCAGCATCTTGGAGGCGTTTTCTGCCGTTTCAGTTTAGCTGAACAAAACTACAGAAAGAGAGCAAGGTCTCTCCAGATAAGATCACGCACGCCTGTCCCGTCGACATTTTTTTTTGTTTTTCTTCATATTTTCATATGTTACTTCCCAATGTATAAAAAAAAAAACATATAAGACATCGTATATATATATACGTACATATATATATATATATATATATATATATATATATATATATATATATATATATATATATATATATGGGTGATTTCATCTCAACTCCGGCACGAATTTTAAGTCGATTTTTTAATTTTTGTCAATATATTCCATGTTCTAGGGCAATTCCTAGAATAAAAGAAGACGCAAACGGCGAGTTCATCGGAATTTTGTTTTCAAGTTATGGATCGTTGAAGTGGCCAAGGTGGAAACTGACGTTTTTCCAGCTTATTTGCAGCTTATATGCCATATTTCACTCCATCCCGTCTACCTAGTTTTTAGGCTACATCAATATAACTTTTTGGCAACACTCTCGAGATATGCTTTTCTTATGCTAATTAAGCGTCTAGGTCATAAGATCCTTAATGTTTTTTTTCTTCTTTGCTTTAATTGTCAACGTTCGTTAAATATCTCTGCGACGATATTTAACGAAGTTCAGCAAGCTGTGCTGTGTGACCTAATCAACACATTTTTATGATCTTTACATCCACATAATGCTCCAATAAAGCTCTTTCTTTTGAGCATAATTTGAATATTTTACGTTAAATATATATTGCGCAACATGTGCCTGAAAACGAATATTTCGAAAAACTAGCAAGTTTGAAATCAATTTTCCAAACAAAAACACCTTTTTTTTATTCACAGTTAGGTAATATAGTAGCCTATCAGGAACTACCAACAGAAAGTGTAATATATTGTTTGTATGGCCACTATTAAGACACGAATGTTGTGCCATGAGCGTTCTGAACGGGACTTCGCACAGGCGCACTGCTGAGCAGACGTTTGGCCTATGTAAGGTTTTTTTATTTATCGTTAGCAGTTATCCCAATATCCAACGATAAACATTAATGAAATTTAGAGTAGTGCACTTAAAAAAAGTTTAGAAGTCCGTATCCACAAGTGCGGGCACAGCGCTTATTTCCTCCCGATTCGGGGGAATGCAGATCATTAGAGAATTCCTCTGGGGCCTTTTGCTTTCGGCTTTGAGTTTGGAATACCGAACTTGATACGTAATTGTCATATTTTTCTTATGTCAAACAGATATTTAGTGCATACACATATGTACGATTTAGTATCTGACGCTTAGAAAATACGGTTTATTTTGTGCAGATACGGACTCTTTCATAAAATAACGAGCACTTCGTAGCGTGTAAGGCTTCTAATGTGTTAGTCATGTGTTTAGGTTTCATTTCTATTCATAGTGGTTCATGCCGGGTTACTTAGACTTTTCCCTCTTGACTTACGTTTGTTCGGGAGTCTAGGTGTTACGTATATTCTCCGTCAAAGCATAGGGCGAAGCTCCACACCTTTCAAATCATCCCAGTTCCAAGTAAATAAATAATGTTAGAATAAATATTGTTGCATCACCGGCTTTTACGCTCAGGTATTGAGGTAAGTACTAACATTAAATAGAAGACCTTACATACGTCAAAATTCTGCTCAGCTAAGCGCCTATGCGAAGTCCCGTCCAAAACTCCCATAGCACGAGATTCGAGTCCTAATAGCGGCCATACAAACAATATATTACAATTTCTGTTGGTGGTTCCTGGCAGACTACTATATAACCTAACTGTGAATAAAAAATCAAAGCAATAAAAGGTGGGACTTTTCAAAAAGTCGGCTTCAAACTTGCAAGTTTTTCTAAATCTTCGTTTTTCATGCAAATGTTCCGCGTTATATGTTTAGCGCAAAATATTCAAATTATGTTTAGAAGAAAGAGCATAATTGTAACTTTACGGTGATGCAAAGATCATAAAAAAATATATTGATTAGGTCACACAGCACAGCTTGCTGAACTTCGTCAAATATTGTTGCTGAGAGGCGGTTCGACAGTTAAAAAACAAACATTAAAGATATTATGACCTAGACGCTTTATTAGCATAACTTGCCGTTTGCACCTTCCTTTATTAAAGGAATTTGCAGGTAGGTACGAAAAACTTCAGACCAGTTAATTATGAGTTAGTGTATTTTTGTGAGTCACTTGTATTACTGGGTGACAAGTGAACAAAAACCAAAATGTGGGCTTTTATAGCCGCCATAGAAACAAAATATTACATTTTTTGTTTATTTTACTCGATAAAGTACAGCAATAGGTAGCTAGAGAAAAACAATTAGCCAAACGAAAGGCAGCCTTGTTAGAAAATCGACCTCCAATTCGCAAAATTTTTGAAATGGTCCTTGCTTTACAAGGAAATACTGCCCGTTCTCTTTTACACACATCAAACTTGTTATCATTGAAAGGAGTATACTCTAAGCTTCCTGAAAATACTAAATATGTTAAGACATCTCATATAGGTCTCACGGAAGAACTGGTAAACATTGACAAATATCGTCCGAAAAAGTCAAATTGGAAACTTTTCTCAAATATATGTCAAATAAATATTCGCGTTAAAATTATCTGTAGAGAATAAGTGTGTTCAGAGGTATCTATTAAAAAAATAGGACGCGCCAATTTAGTATTAGTGTATTTTTGCGAGTAAGTTCATTTACTGACAAAACAGTCAAACAAAATCCGAGTTCAAGCTTTTATTGCTACCATACAAACAAAATTTTACATTTACTTTTTATATTACCTTATAAAGCACTGAAATTGCTAGATAGAGAAAAAAACAGCCAAATAAAACGTGTTTTTTTAGAAAATCGATCTCCAATTTGCAAAAAAATTTGAAATAGTCCTTGATTTACAAGAATGCAGTGCCCTTTTTCTTCTATACACACATTAAAGAAACAAACAAAAACTGTTTGTTGTTTTTAATATGATTATTGCAGTATTACGCTCCGTCTCCGCGAAACAATTAATTTTCTTTTGACTGCTCTTACTTGCTTCTATCATCTACAAAATCATACATATTTTCTAGTAGCAGCGTTTGCAATCTCAACGAAATGTTGCGCTTTCGTTGGTTCCATGCCGTCCTGGCTGCCGGCAGAATGCTCCTCCCATCGCCGGAGATAGTTTCGACCTTTGCTCACTTTTTAAATAAGGAAATCGGGTGCGCATCGTTATGCTTTACGCATTTCCGGGATGCTTAGAGCCCGCAGTGTGAGTTATCGCCATATTTAGCCGATCCCAGGAACCTCCTCGGGACACCTTTAAACAAAAAATTAAAAAGGTAATTAGCGTGTTTTAGTTTATTAGCGAGTGTCCCCTCATCTAATGTCCGCCGAGGCTGATGAGTGCATAATAAGAACGACACTCGTCTAAGTCCCACATCATATTTTTATACTTTTCGAATTAAAATTTAACGCCCTGTATTTATCGTTGCTCTAGTCTAGTTTATAAAGAAAAATATTCACCGCGGCCGCCAAGGTAAAAATGCCGCAAATTCAACATGCAAAAGAAAAAAAACATCTGATTTTTTAATATTTAGGTGAAGCATTGTGCAGCATATCGCCGTGTTCTTTTTATTAAAAACATGCATTATTTTGTCTTCGTCTAACATATAGTGCTTCGAAAGGCACTCATATTTTCTACTTTAATGTTTTTACCCAATATTGTTGAGCTGTTATATCCTAATGTTTTTAATCTTTACTACTTGTCTTCTTCACGTATACTCTTCTCAAAAGGGGCAATTATCTGGATATAAAATTGTTGCTCGAGTTCATAAATGCAACTATTGACAAAGCTTCCAAATTGTCTGAATGTAAAAGGTCCCGCTGATTCAACGTTCGATTAAAAGAAGCTCGCAATTTGAGTGTTTTTAAATTTAAGTGAAGTTTTCTACACCACATCACCGTGTTTTCCCATTAAAAAGACATGTTGCATTATGTTGTCTCGTCAAAAGTACTGCGCTTCGAAATGTAGCTTCCAGACCAACATGTTTGTCGCAGTCCGCAGTCTCAATTACTCCTTCATTGTATTAAAAAAAATTCTGGTGATGTTATCTTTTTTTTTTTAAATATGTACGCGATGCATTTAGACAGCGGCAGCTGTGCTACTTATTCGACGGTATGACGATGACGGTCGATTGACATTGCGCCGATCGCGCGTCAAACGGTGATCTGATATTGAAATGACGTTGCGTTCATTAAGCGTTGATACGTTGTTGATGAATAAATGATTTCAAGGTCGTGATGTGTTTTTCCGCCAAATTGAGCGAGGAAATTTAATTGGTGCATAGGTCAAGTGACGTCAACTGTTCCTCTATATTTAGCGGGAAAACTAAATGGGGAATGGGTCACGTGACGTCAATTTTTACGCTAAATTTAGCGGGGAACTTGAATTTGTCTCTACGTCGCGTGAGGTCACGTGAGATCAGTTTTTCGTCAAATTTAACGGGGAAATTGAATTGGTGCATAGGTCACGCGATGTCAATTTTTTCCACTACATTTAGCGGGGAAACTGACGGCGTTTGCGCTCACGCCGTTATGAAATCGGGAGACTAACAGTTGTCGCTGATAAAAAACGTTTACGCGATATTTCTTTTTTTAATTGGTGTTTAAATCGAATTTTAGATATCTGACGCTATAAGCAGTTTCACTAAGTGCAGCTATGCGGAATGCAAGTTCGTGTGCTTCTTGCACAAGGGTAGCGATGATGTCAGAATGCCGACCTCTTATTGGCTGATCGAAAAACAAAAATAGTGGGTAGACCTGAAGGCATCTAGCATTGAGGTCTACCCACTATCCTTTCAATCAAAGCCAATCAGAGCTCGGCGTTGTTCTGACGTCACCGCGACTCCTGCGCAAGCAGAAGGCGACTCGCTCCCCGCATAGACTCCCGGCAGGAGTTTGAAGCATCGACATGCATGCATCGTGTGATAAGCCAGACTCCGTACTTCTTTCAAAGGTCGATGCTGGGTACGCGCGCAAATGTGTTAGAAAGATTGAAGTGTTAATTGTCGGTTCCACTAAAATGCTGCGTTCGGTTCTTACCACGAGACCGCAAACGGAGTTGTCGTGTTCGCTTCTTCCCGGGGATTTTGTGTTTCAGTTTTCGCGTGTACCGAGCAGCGACCAATGGGACAAGCGCGAAGGCGGGCTCATGACAGGAAATCTATAGCTGCACTCAGTGAATGTGTTTATAGTGTCAGATATCTAATATTTGCAATTGTACACACATTAAAAAAAAAAATATATATATATATATATATATATATATATATATATATATATATATATATATATATATATATATATATATATATATATATATTACGATAACTTTTTATAAATCCTAGAAGTAATTAATTAAAACCGAGCGTGTTCGCAAGGTTCAATTTCACACACAAATGAATAAACACATAGTACGCAGCACCGAACATGACATGTTCTTAGCCAAAACCGCAACCAAAAAATGTCGGTTTGGAAGGTACATCTTGAAGCGCAGTATTTTTGATGAGGCGTAATATTGCTACCTTTTTTAATCGGAAAACACGGCCATGTGGTATAGAATATTTTACTTGAATTTGAAGACAAATATATGTGAATTTCTTTTTTTAATTTTACGCTAAATTTGCGGGGCTTTTTATCTTGAGACAGGTTTCAAGCGCTGTGAATGGTTTCATTTATAAACTAGAGCAACAATTTATATCTAGATGATAGATACTTTTGACAAGAATATATGAGAAGAAATTGAATAGTAAAGCTTAAAAACGTTACGAGATATTGCAAAATGCATACGCACCAATATTAAAGGGGCGATGCAACGATTTTTGTACATTGCGCAAATGCCGCTTAGAACGGATTTCTGACGTTAAAGACCTGGGAACAGTGGCGGATCCAAGGGGGAGGGCCGACGGGGGCGGCCGCCCCCCCCCCCCCCCCAAACAAAGTCGACCCCCCTCCCCCCCCTTGTCGGAGGGCAATTTGACTTGCACAAGAAAGAATTGGAGAATAGTATCCTTAATAATTTTCCGCCCCCCCCCCCCCCCCCCCCACCCCAGTCGGAGTTCTGGATCCGCCCCTGCCTGTGAAACACCCGTTCGTTTTTCACAACACGCAATCAAAGTCGCAGAAAAAAAGGAAAAACGAGCAGCGTTCACCCTCTCAACTCGCAGCCAGAACAAGCGGTCACGTGATCTGGAGCCGATTATATGCCGCCAATGTCGATCATAGCCACGCGCTGGGGTTGGCAAGGCACAGGACACGCGCTGAGTTCCAGACATTGTTATGGTTCGGCTAGTGCCGCCATTGAGCGATTAGACACGGGCCGCCACCAGAATGCTTCTCGAGCTATACGAATTATCACGAGTCCAGATCGAGTGCCCCCGCAATGCTCGGGTCCAATCTATGAGCCGCATTCAAATATCGTCACTGGAGGATACTGCGATGCCCCAGTTACGTCATCAAGGTTTGCGAAGGAGAGATTGGATGAAAACGTTCGCTTTTGTCCTTGAAATTACACCGCAACAAATAATTTTTTGGCAAGTGGCGTTGCGTGCGAGTATCTTTGAGTTCCACTAGTGGCAGTAAGCTCGCGGAAAATGAAATACATTCCAATTGAATATCGTTGCACCGCCCCTTTAAGTAAAATATCAAAGTAGACAAGGCGATATCGTGTAAAAAGCTTCACCTAAATTAAAGAATTTTTTTATTTATTTTATTTGCACAACAATGCCGCACACTTGAACCCAAACACACATCGCCATTGGAAAGGGACGCGAGTACCATCTATGTGTTTTGCTGTTCACAGGAAACCCGCTGCACTGCGACTGCCGGCTCCGGTTCCTGCTGGAATACAGTGACGACTGGAGCTACGCACGCTGTGTATCACCGGCAGCGGTCAAGGGCAGCTACCTGAAGATCTTGTCTGCAGAACAGATGACTTGCGCCAATGACTCCAAAGTCATCAGCTGATCTTTCTTATCCTCTCTGAATTGGTTTCCACAAACCGTTGTTTCCCAGTCGCTATCTATTACCGAATATCATGCCAGTTTTTATGGGCAGTTGGATGACGGAGATGAAAGGTAAAACTTTGAAGCGGCGCGCTTATTTATGGGCATAAGCTTAGATTTTAGTGACTCATGTCTTGGATACAGGTAAATATACCTATAGGAACCAGTCATTTGTAAACAATCGCTGGTCGGTTTCCCCGCGTTTCCCTCCCAATTTACTGAGTGTTTCATTATGCACAGTTTCGAGGTATTAGTCGAGATGCTTTCTGTTTGTTTTGTTTCACTCTGGTTCTTATGCAAACGGAGATAATAAGCAGCTCTATGTGAAATATCTGGTCCAGAGCGCGACATAGATAGCACAAAAAAGCGACTGCCCATTTCCTTTTTTCTTTTACAACTGAAAGAGTTATATTACAAGCAGGTAGAAGGTTTGCAAATACGGGTCTTCAAATTAGGCGGCCCAAATCGAGTTTGGTGCTTATATACGCAATGAGTAAAATACGAAACAAGACCGCCGATATCGTGTTAGCACTAACTGTGTCGCGCGGTGTATGTCAGGTTCATAATTATAAAAACATCTACCTTGTGAAAGTAATTTCTTTCTCACAACCTAAACAAATTAAATTTTCTGCATCACTGTCCGATTTTAGGTGAACGCCTCTGGTCAAGGGGGAACAATACGAAGTGTTTTGAAAGAGGCTGTGTGCTCGCTCTGTTTTATCAGAATATGATATATTGTCCGCCGGTATGGACAGTACAAACTATAGACATTGTTCGAAAGTTGACCACGCCTCTCGACGGTGTGGTTTGCCGCACTAGAATTTTTTCACTGGTACAAGTGAATTCACGTTCCCATGCCTACCGGCCCAACTTTGCTGCACTTGAATCAACACGCTTTCACTACAGCATGCCTTCTTCCAACTGTGGCAGTTCAATCGCCGAATCAGGACACTCAGCCATGAACCAGACTGAGGACATCACTCCAGGTCAGCTATTCGCCACAACATCATCGCGGCGGGTCATTAAGCCATCCAGTGACAAGGAACACTCTGCTCCTGACAGCAGAGAGTCAATCGACCCCAAGTCAAGTATAAAAGCGAAATAAAAAGGCCTAATGTGGCTAACCGTAGCACGCGAACTATGGCCGCTTCCGTGCAAGTTCCAGCATACTCCCTGAAACACTCGGAACACCGGGAACGACGCGATCGAATATCGTCGAGGCGCAAGTCGCTTTGTGCGTTTGCAATCGGGCTGAACCACTCCCGCACATTGAATGCTCCGTGATCCTGCGCTATGTGCAATTGGCTTGGCCGCTCATAGAGTACAAGGACGAGGTGCGATAATGCGCTGCTTGATTGGTCCCATTAGCTCGTAGCAACGGGCTGTAGTTGAGCTTGTTGGTGCATAATACTCTAATAGGGCCAGCTGTACTTAGGAAAATAGAATATAGAGAGAAAAAGAGACAGACATACCGCTGGACTACCAACTGTGGTTTAATACTTCCTCCTCCTTGTGAACCTTGACTTTGTGCTTTTTTCTTTCTTTTTTTGTTTTAAAACCTCACATGAAAATGAAAGACGTTTACAACTTCCTGTAACCCCGAATTAGAGCGCAGCTCTTGAGGAGGAGGAGGAGGAAGAGGGAGGGTACTGAGGGGAAGGTATTCCCCTTCTGCTTATCCGTACCCTCCTCCTCATCTGTGACGTCACGTGACTCTCGTGAGGTCACGTGACTGCCATGAGGTCACGTGACCCTCATGAGGTCACGTGACCCCCGTGACGTCACGTGCCACTCGTGACGTCACGTGACCCCCGTGACGTCACGTGACCCCGTGACGTCACGTAACCCTCGTGACGTCACGTAACCCTCGTGACGTCACTCGTGACATCACGAGTCCCGCGCGTTGCATTATGGGACATTTTCCATAATGCACCGCGCGGTTACACCGTCGGCGACGGTGACGGCGACGCCGACGCCGCTCAAGCCGGAAACGGGCGCCTAAGAGCTGCGCTCTAAAAAATGAAAGACGTTTACAACTCATGCCGAATTAGAGCGCAGCTTTTGAGGAGGAGGAGGGGAGGGTACGAAGGGGACGGTATGCCTCTCCTCCTCCCTCCTCATCTACTCCTCCCCTGCTCCTCGCCTCCTCTCCCTCTTCTCTTCCTCCTCCCTCTTCCTACTCCCTCCTCCCCTGCCTCTTTCTCCTCCTCCTCCTTCCTCCTCCATCCTCCTTCTCCCTCCCCCTCCTTCTCCCTCCTTTCTCCCGCGCGGTGCGTTATGGAAAACGTCCCATAATGCAACGCGCGCGTCACCACGGTGCATAATGCGACGTTTCTCATAATGCACCGCGCGGTTACGCCCACGGCAACGCCGACGCGTCACGAAAAAGCGTTACGTCGCCGCGTTACAGTTGCGCCGAGGGCGATGGCGACGCCGACGCTCCTCAAACCGGAAACGGGCGGCAAAGAGCTGCGCTCTAAAACAACCCCAATTCCAGCCCACATTTCGTCCATCCCGCATAAGCACTGATAGCTATAGCATACTCACAACATCGCCGCGTACGAGCGTGCGAACAAACTGTGATCGTTCTTCAGCTGAGCAATTGCTCAAGCAAAGGGGGGGGGGGAGGGGGGGTGATTATGCTCTTGGTGAGGGCGAAAGTGAGCACAGAATTAGAGCGTGGGCTTGTCACTTGGTTTGCTGCAAAATGTCATTTACAAAAAAAAAAACGATTACAAAAGCAAACATCTTTTCGTCATGCTGAGTGATGTGAATCATCTGCTATTAACTGTGTCGTGCAGGCGACGTGATCAAACAAGCTAATTGTGGATGTCGGGTATTTTAAGTAGAAAGCATTCGAAGCCCCGCGCTTCGTTTGTAGCAATGTACTTATGATTTCGGTTTGCTGCCGTACATGAACTGTAAAGAAAAAAGGCCTTCAACCTCACATACAATGTTTACTTATTCCTCCTTTTTCAAAGGAGATCAAAAAGATTTTTTATAATAAAAGACGCCAATATATGGACGAGAAAAAACGAAAGACCTTTGTTAAGAGCGGACAAGAAGCCCCAAACTATGTGGGCAAGTGGAAGTATTTTGGGGCTCTCTCCTTCCTGGAACAGAAGCGCCCACCTCCACCCAAAGGACATGTACTTGGTATACCAGAAGTAATTCACTTCTCATGGTTTCTGTTTTACACACCGTGTGTCGGGCTTCACGCTTTGCCTCTTTGTTGGTGTCTTGTTTTTCGATAAGAGGCCCGACGCGATCCAGGACCTCCTTGAACGTTGTCTCGTCCATGCGCAATAGCTCCCGGTACGCCCTCGGGTCGGTCAGGCGCAGTTCGGGCACCAAACTGTTCTGCATGGCCGTTTGCTTATTCAGAACCCACTCCCTGGCGCCCACAGCTTTGGTTGTTTTGCGGCCGCTTCGTCGCACTCAAAACTTTCGTCGATGAAGAGGGCCAACGCGAGCAACTTGCGCTTGGAAGTGTCCATATTTCCGCCGCACTCGCAAACCGGGATGCGGCGAACTGCGCCACTAGGGATACTGGGGATACTTTCACCCCGGACTGCGTGAGTACAGGGGGCGGGACAATTTTGCTCTTCGCCGCGCCTCAACGGAGAACAGAGCCGACTCCGTCGTGCGAATGCGAGCCCGGTTATCTCCGAGTGTCGTCCTCTCCGACGCGGCTTTTCCTCCTCGCAGGTTTGTGACGTAGCCGGTTTTTCAAGTTTTCGCCGCGGAGATATATCTCTCGTGCGAATACACTTTAGTGGTGAAACAATCTGTAGCAGTAGAGTAATGCTTGAAGGGCTAAGTGTCATATTCACACCGGCCGAGCAGAACACAATGCTTACATCGCTAAGCAGCCTAAAGGTGTCCCTCCCCTGGAGGATATGTGCCCGGAATGTATCCGTGAGATCAGATATAACAGACGTCTAAATCTCATTGCCATCGGCAGAAAAAAAATGGAAGACAAGCGAGCCCTCCTAGGCTGCACTGAGCTCTATAGAGCCAAGATCCGAACTTACGAACCCCTTCCAGGACATTACGCCACTGGAGTACACTCTAAGAAAAAAGGTAGTCACATGTGACTACATTTGGAGTGGTAAAAAGTTGTCCCAAATATAACGACCCCTAGGGGAAAATGACGACGCCACATGCAGTCAAAAAGCATGTAGTCAAATTTGACTACCCCCAAAAGCAACATGGCGGCCGGTAAGCGAGGTTCGGATTTCCCGGTAAGGCCTAGCGAACAGCACGGCTTTTCGGCCGAGTGAGAGAATAGGGCGCATACGCCTATTCGACGTCTTCGAAGCGCCATCAGACACTCTAAACATCCGTCCTTAAACACCGATACCGTACCTATTAGCCGGGAGGACGGCAGCGTGTTTGCCGGAATCGCCGTGATTGCACCCGACGGTACATAAACATGAGGAAGATGCACAAAATCTCGCTAGATTGACTGTATTTTTACCGCCGGCGGAAAATGCTCAAAAAAGAAATCGTAACGCAAGGAATGGGCATGCTGACTTTATTGAAGACAACGTATGCTTGTCGTATGCGGCGATGAATCGCTGGGCACCTTCGTCGACACCGACGGGAGGCGTTCAACTCGCACCAACGCCCGCCAACGGCCCCGCTATCTTTTTCTTTTTAGAGCGCAGCTCTTAGGCGTTCGTTTCCGGCTTGAGCGGCGTCGGCGTCGGCGTCGCTGTCGGCGTCGGCGTAACCGCGCGGTGCAGTATGGAAAATGTCCCATAATGCACCGCGCGAGCCCCCCTCGGGGTCACGTGACCTCCGGGGGGGGGGTCACGCGACCCCCAGGGTGGCACATGACCCCCCCAGGTCACGTGACCCCCTCCCGCGGAGGTCACGTGACCCCCTCCCCCCCCCCCCGAGGTCACGTAACCCCCCCCCCCGCGGAGACGGAGATTGAAGAAGGAGGGGAGGAGGAGGATAAGGAGGTGAGGAGGAGGGAGGAGTGGTATGAACCTCCCCTCGGTACCCTTCCATCCTCCCCCTCAAGAGCTGCGCTCTAATTCGGCGTTACAGCAGTGGCGGTCCTAAGGGGGGGGGGCGAAGGGGGCGACCGCCCCCCCAAATCGATCGCTTTTTATAATTTTTTTATTTTACAGCCAATGTTTTTTTTTATTTTAGAGCCTATATTGCGAGCAAAAGGTTTACATGTTGGGCATTTCCAAATTGCAAACAGTGGGACTAATAAAAAAAAATCTTTATTCACAAAAAAATGTGATGTCTCTTTTTTTGTTATTTAAGCAGCAATTTCGCCCCCCTAAAACCAATGTCTGGGACCGCCACTGCGTTACAGGGAGTTGTAAACGGCTTTCACTTTTTTCTTCCTATCTCTTCTTTCTTGTGCCTACCTCAACCGACGTGGTTATCCATTGCTGCCTGCACTTCGCAGCTCTTCGACACAGAACAATCATTTAGGTGGCTGAGTGGCACAATTGTTACGATTGTTATCAAACTGAGAGGCACGTAGGAGCCCAGTGCACCGTATGCCAGCTGTTTGTAATCAATAGCTACAGGACTGCACAACACTTAGCTTATTGAATTAGGTGGCAGCTTGCGCCGCCTAGGAAGTGTAGTATTAACCGCTGGATGGCACTAAAAAATACTCATTCACCAACTCATACTGCAGAAGTACGTACTGCAGTCTGCACCTACAACGACTCATGCGCCAACACACAACAACCACGATACCGAGCACTATTACAGGCACATACATATCAACAGTACAACAAGGCACAAGCAACTGCAACACGACACCTCCGCGACTCTCTACTCTGACCACTCTACTGATATATATATACGAAACGTATTTATTATATGTACAAAAGGGATTCGTCACATCCTCTTGAGTAGCTTCATCTGGAGTGACGTGGAGGGAAGGAAAGGGAAAGGGGGTCATACATGCCTCGCCACCCCTGAAAGACGGAGAAAGTCTAACAGGGAGTCGAGGATGTGCTTCCTGTGCTGGTTTGCGAGGTCCGGAAGGGTCCACTCTTCATATGTTGTGGGTCTTCTTGCCTGTGGAGGAAGCTTCTTCCACGCTGCTTCGCGATACCGCGAACTTTCAGCGCAGTCCCACACGAGGTGGAAACATGTTGCCGGGACACCGCAGTAGTTCGCAGTTGGGGTCAATGCCTGGGTCGTTCGGGTCTGTAGGCTTATAAAATCTAGCCTGCCAGATGGGCGTGATGGCCGTGTTTGTTTGGAGCCGCCTGATGCTCACCTCCTCCCACCGGTTGTATTTCGGCGGGATCGGATAAGAATCTGGCGGAAGAAGGGAGATGAGCCTGAGTTTTCGGGCAAGCCGCTCCTCTCTTTTGATCTCGTCTGGGTCAGGTGGTATGGCAGGCCTTTCGTCTTGTTCTTGAGGTGCGAGGAGAGGATCGTGGCCTTGTGAGGGCAGGGTACATGCGTTTAGCTGCGCCCTCGCGGCCTCGTTCGCCCTCTCGTTTCCCGGGATGCCTTCGTGGCCCGGAACCCAGTCTATAACGACGATGACGTAGGGTTTTGATTCCTTAACAACGCTTCGTATTTGGAGCGCGATGTCATTCTGCGAGCGGCATCGTTTGCATTCACGGAGTGCTTCTTGCGAATCTGTGTAAATAATTACATTGGCTCGTTGGGGATTGTCTGTGGCTTCCTTGACGGCTTGCAGTATTGCCAACAGCTCTGCCGTCTTGGAGCTGCTCGTCTTGTATGTTTCCCCTCTCCATGTTTTGCTGCGGGTGGGTGAGCTCCATGCGATGCATGTGCGTCCAGCCTCATTTCTGGCCGCGTCGGTATAGAAGATATCGGTATCGCCTCCGAGTTGTTCTATCTTCTTTAGGTGTTCTTCACTCTGGTGCTGCCGCCTCTTCTTATGGTCTTTTCCTTGGTTTTGGGGGATTGGCCTACTTGTAGAGACATCCTCCGTTTCCCACGGGGGCGGCGGATGTGCTGCAATAGTTGTCGTGTCAAGGTCCGTGGTCTTTTCTAATTTCTGCAAGATGACTCTGCCATGGTCCGAGCGAGAAAGCCTTTTGAGCTGTCCCAGCACCATTTCATCGGCAATTTCTCTGACCTTGTTGACTTGGGCAGCCTTCTCCAGCTTGGCGATAGGAGTGAACTTGGGAAGACCCGTGATGACTCTCATGGCGCTTCTGTTGAGTATATTGAGGGTCTCTTCTTGCACTCTATTAAGTCGGAGGTAGCTGAGGCCGTACACCGCCTTCGAAACGAGGAGGGCTCGGTGTAATCTCTTTAGTAGATCTGCCTGTGCTCCCCAGGCCTTCGTCGTGAGCTTTCGAAGTAGGTTGAGTCCATCCGACCATTGGGATTTTGTTTGCTTCATCCAGGTCGCAGCTCCTCCATTTTGCTCAAAGGTGACGCCTAAGATCTTGAGGTTGGGGGCCTTTAGGATGGGGGTTCCATCGATTTTAAGTTGAATTTGTTTGTCGAAACGTGTGGTTTTGTGTTTTGTGACGATCATAAAGGAAGTCTTTTCAGGCGAGAGATGGAGGCCTGATTGTATCGCAAAAGCCTGTGTTACATCCAGGGCTTTTTGCATTGTTTCTTTTTGCTTTCTGGCAATCCCTTTAACGGTCCAGAGTGTAACGTCGTCCGCGTATATAGAAAAGTTGATGTTGGGAATGGCATCCAACGCGTTCGCTAGGTCTGTCATAGCCATGTTGAACAGTGTTGGGGATATCACAGCACCCTGGGGGACGCCGGTGTTGTTGTGCCGCCAGGGGCTTCTGTTTCCACCGATAACTATTTGATACGTTCGCTCCTTGAGAAACGACTTAATAAAGTTTAACATGTTGCCTCGGATTCCGCGTCTTTGTGCTGCTTCGATGACCGTCTTGTGGGGAATGCTGTCGAATGCCTTCTTGATGTCTAAGGCAACTATGGTTCTTGGTTGTCTCTTGAACTGAGGCTTCTCGTACACGTCCCGATGTATCATTGCCAAGCTGTCCTGGGTTGGACAAGCCAGGTCTGAAACCCGTTTGCATTGGATGCAGGTCACCTCGAGTCTCGAGGATCCATGAAAGCCTTGTTTGAACCATCTTTTCTAGAATTTTGCACAAGTTCGATGTTAGCGAAATAGGCCTGAGATTTTGTAGGGTGTTGAGTGGCTTTCCGGGCTTGGGGATCGGGATGACCGTTGATCTCTTCCACTCAGCCGGGATTTCTCCGCCGTCCCAGATGTCGTTGTAACTTTGGAGGAGTTCTTCAAGTTGTTCTTTAGGCAAGTTTCTTAGTGCCGCGACTGTGACTTGATCGGGTCCCGGTGCCGAGTTGGTATTGGCTGCCGTGAGTGCCTCAAGTAGCTCGCCCATTGTGAATGGTGAGTTCTCGGGTGCGGGGTCTTCAACTTGAAGTGGCTGATAGATTTCAGCCTCAGGGGGTGGATGCTGCTGCGGAAAGAAGAGAGTTCCTGCCTGATCGGCAAGTTGTTCTTCTGTGATCTTGAGTTTCAAGGCGATGTTGCTGCCTGTGTTTTGTGCCTTAGTCTTGCCCGCAAGGCCGCGGTATGTCCGCCAAACCCTGCGTAGTCCCGTCTTCTCGTTAAACGAGTTGCATAGAGTTCTCCACTTTGTTCGACAGAGCTCGTTGGCGTAGCGTTTTGCCTTAGCCGTCGCCTTGTTTAGGGAAATCTTGTTGCCTAAAGTCTTGCGTTTCCTGTACTTCTTCAGAGCTTCGAGTCTCGTGTCCCATAGGTTCACGAGATGTAAGTCTGGAGTTGGCGTGTCTTCTTTCACTTTGTAAACCGTTTTGGCTTTCTTAACCGCCTGGACGATCCTTTCTGCCAGGGAGTGTCTTTGAGATCTTGAACGTGGGTGCGAAAAGCATCCCACTTGATAAAACATACTTTTTTCTTTGGTGCGACACTAAGTGGAAGAGCAATTTTGATGGGCAAATGATCACTACCCATGGCATCTGGTAGCACACACCAGCTCGCTCTAAGTTGTCTCGAAGTCCACGTGAGGTCGGGCGTAGTGTCCGTTTGATTGCTAGATTGTGCGAGCCTCGTTGTGATGCCTTTTTCGTTGCGGAGAACGAGCCCCTTTCTTTCACAGGCACGCTTAATGACCTTGCCTCTGTTGTCTCTGGAGTTGTAGCCCCATTCTGTGTGCTTGGCGTTGAAATCTCCTGCCAGTATAGTTGGGGTTCGGCTGTCTATAAGTCTTCGTATCCATGCGTCGTCTAGCTCTGTGGCGCCTGGACGAATGTAGGCATTAAAAACATCGACGGTCGTGTCTCCCCATCGAATCCGAGTGCCAACCACCTCACGATGTTCATTGCATTCATTTTTGGTATCGATCTGAGTTTGCGGTAGGGATTTTTTAACGAGGGTGACTGTTAGTCCGTAGTTTCCATTCTTTCTGGCGATTATTGGCTGGAGAAAAGCATTGTACCCTCGAATCTTGAGGTTCTTCACGTTCGCCTCCTGGAGAAGGATAACATCGGGAGCCTTGTCTTTGAGTTTTTCGAGTCTGAGCTTAAGCTCCGAAAGTTTTGTTGGAGACCCCTGCAATTCCACTGGAGGACCCATACGTTCGTTATTTTCTTTCTTTGGCGTGGCGCTTTGGGTCTGGACGCCGAGGCGCTACTTGCCATGCTGTTTGCTGATGAGTGCGTAGACGAGGTCGCATAGCTTGTCAACCTTGCTTTCGAGGGATCCGACTTTCCCTTCAAGTGTGTCAATTCTGCCATGGGTGGCTTGTACTTCTGCGATCCATCCCAAGGGAGACGACGCGTCCGAGCTGGTGTTGCTTCCTCCGCTCTTATGCAGAGGGTAGTTCCACGCATTGGAGCTAAGGGGCTGCATGGCTGATGGCAGAGTCGGAAAATTCTTAAAGCATTGCAGAAACTCCGGCGACGGTGTTTGTTGGGACGAGGTTTTTGTTGATTGACCACTCGCGTAGGAGCTGTTGCTCTGCAATTTCTTGTGTGGAAGTTTCACTTTCTTGGGTGGGATCGTGCGTTTGGGGCAATCATTGCTCGTGGCAACGTGTGCCCCTCCACAGTTGACACATTTGGGTTGCAGCTTACAGTTCTCGGACGCGTCGTGTTCGTGTCCGCAACTGCTGCAGCGCTTGATATTTATAGGACAGACGTCGGCTTTGTGTCCAAGGAGGTGACAGTTATAGCACACCAAGGGCCTAGGTCTGTATGAGGTTACCCTAAAGGCCTCGCAGGCGTATCGGACGTAGTTTGGTAGGGACCGGCCTTCAAAGGTAATGAGGACCGTTCTTCCTGACTGGCCGATGATTCTGGCCGAGGAGATCTGGTGGGTTTTGCACTCGAGTTCTTTTGTTAGCGAATCAGGAGTCTCGTCGTTGTCGTATCCTCGCAGATAAATGACTCCCTTGATTTGCGAGCTTGAGGTTGCCACGTATGGCTTCATTTCAAGCGCTTTTCCTTTGAGGTCGATTTTGCCTATTGTCATGAGCTTGTCGATGGCTTCACGGTTCTTCGTGGTGATAGCGATGGTGTTGGAACGTTCATTCGTGTGAACTGAGCATTCCTTGTCGCTTACGCCGGTCTTGGTAATAGCGTCGCGGATGTTCTTGCTCGCAATGTTGTAAACGTCTTCGCGACACACGGGCTTAAGGACGACCACTCTACCGACCCGATTGGTAAATATGCCCTGCCCTGTTCTGACAAGGATTAGGCAAGTGACTGCCGCTGTTTAGTAGATGAATACAAAGAGTGTCTGCAAGTATTATTAGTATACAGGTGTTCTGTGTATTTATATTGGCCGGCTAGACACCTCTCTTAATCTAGCGCTTTGAAGGGCAAGATGATATGAAAGTAATCGGCTAAAGTAACACCGCACAGCATGCTCCCGATTAGTTTCGGTTTCAGATTCACGCAGTGATAAGCTTACTAAAGCCATGTTGCCCCATGCTCGTTCCTCGCGTGTAATAGCAGCAAAAGTTACAATAATATCTGCATTCCTAGTCAGTAATCGGCTAAAGGT
Source organism: Ixodes ricinus (assembly GCA_037355805.1). Lineage (NCBI taxonomy): Eukaryota > Metazoa > Arthropoda > Arachnida > Ixodida > Ixodidae > Ixodes > Ixodes ricinus. The sequence goes on from JAZHYW010008239.1 coordinate 64,340, forward strand.
AACATAATTCTTAGTCTTGTGTTGTTTAATACCTCACAAAGCCCAGCGTATCATATTTGCTACGCGGAGTTTGATAACCCAAAAAGTGACAATAAATTGCGTGAAGCTGAGACCAAAGCCCGCAGTATCGGTACAGTGGCTTAAAGGGGTAGTGTAACGAACGAAACCGGAGAAGCGGCACAGCGTTGGAAGACGGCCGCGGGTGGCGCTGGCGCTTGCAGCACCGTCGTTCCGGCTATGGCTCCGGCTTGGCCGCTTGGCCAGCTTGAGCTCCGGCCAGCTCCGGCCGATTTGCAGCACTGTCGTCTGCTAGTTCAGCATTTTTATTCACCTACGAACACAAATCATGTCGTGGGAAGTTCACTGGAAACAGTTAATTGTTTCTGAGGTATTTATATTAGCTATGAAGCGTGTTAGGGTGCCTCTATCTGCCGGCCGGTGTGGCACCCTAACTGGGCTGCGGATCGAAGCGCCACCTACACCATCTTCCAAGGAGCGGCGGTTCCCGATGCATGGTGGAGGCTACGCGGTAACTACACTACCCCTTTAAGCCACTGTAGTATCGGTTTTGATACGGTGACAGAGTTTTCCGATTTGGGTAGTTCAGCAAGGCCCCGCCAGGGCGCCGCTGGCAGCTAGAAGCGGAAGATGGCCGCACGCAGCAGCTCGCTCGAAGGCATACCGTCGGCGTCGTTTTACTCGAAAAACAGTAAGTATATGGCTCTGGCGTCCTATATTCGGCACTTTTTTGCTCAGAAAGTGTTGCGCAACCACATTATTTCGTTCGTTGTTGTTTTTGAGGCCCGTCCGCTTAGTAACATTGCTTCAAATTTCTGTCGTATCATTTTCGATACAGTGGGTCGTAATTGATGGCACAATTTTTGTATCAATTCTGATACGTTTTCTTGGTAAAGCTTTGAATGGTACACGTTTTAACAGTTTCTTTTATTTATTTTTCCTTCTAATTTTAGGTCCCGAAGTTAGGAACATATTGAACCGCATCGTCGCCGGCGAAGATGTCAGCGATTTTAGTGATCTGTCGGAAAGTGACGATGAAGATTACAGTCCCCCCTCGCCGCGGCTGAGCCCTCTGAGACAAGTGATGATGAAGAAATCGTAGAAGATTCCTTCGGATCATCTGTAGCTTCGTCTTCTCGTCCAGACAACAAATGGCGAAAGGAATTGCTCCAAAACAGTCATGCTGAATTTTCCAAAGTATTCTCTGAGCCGGATGCCATGGATTCACCATTGTTCCTTTTCCGCCAGTTTCTAAGTACTGATATGCTCACCATGCTAGTGGAGCAAACAAATGTGTACAGTACGCAGAAATACGGCAGCTCCGTGAACACAACTCTGCAAGAGCTGGAGCAATATATTGGAATATACCTGAAAATGGGGCTTACAAAAATGCCGAACGTCAGGTGCTACTGGGAGAATGGGACAAGGTATTCTCCTATCGCTGACAAGATGTCGAGAAATCGTTTCTTGAAGCTGATGCAATGCATGCATGTTGTAAACAACATGGAAACCACCGAAGAAGCGAAGAAGGACAAGTTGTGGAAGATTCGTCCTTGGATTTCATTATTGCAGCACAACCTCAAGAGCACTGAACAAGAAGAGTTCAATGCGGTGGATGAAATAATGGTGTCATTTACAGGAAGGAGCTCGCTAAAACAGTACATCCCAAACAAACCGACGCCGTGGGGTTTCAAGCTTTGGGGACGGGCAGGCACAACCGGTGTCCTTTGCCAGTTCGAGGTATACCAAGGCCACTCCAAAGAAAAGCACATTTTTGGACTTGGGGGTGATACTGTCCTGAGCATGTGCTCTGAAATCCTTCCGAATGAAGGCTTCAAGGTTGCAGCCGACAATTTTTTTAGCTCTTTGAACCTTGTTGAAGAGTTAACAACGAGAGGAATACAGTACGTTGGAACTCTGAGGCAAAATCGGCTGAGAGACTGCAAACTCCAGGATGAGAAGACTCTGAGAAAAGCTGGCCAAGGCTCACATGATTACAGAGTTGACAATGGCAGAGGAATTGTGGTAGTTCGCTGGTTTGACAGGAAAGCTGTCACCCTAGTGTCAAACTTCGTCTCTGTTGAGCCAATTCAGCAAGTCAAACGGTATGACCGGAAGGCCAAACTCCACACTGACATCACACGCCCAACAATTGTTGGTACGTACAACAGTTTTATGGGAGGGGATCGACCAGCATAATTATCAGGTGTCGCTGTACAAATACACCATTCGGTTCAGGCGCTGGTACATGTACCTCATATATCATGCTATCTTCATCTGCGCCGTGAATGCGTGGAATATTCACAGGAGCCAAAGCCATCAGCTGAAGGAGCGGCCACTCAAGCTGAGAACCTTCATTGCCAGTTTATCAGAAAGTCTGATCTCTACTGGAAAAGCGCCAAGAGGATGGCCGGCCAGTCTGCCTTCGCCTCCGATGAAGAAGAGGAAGTTCACGCCAAGTCATCCCCAAGATGACGTTCGAAAAGACGGGGTTGGGCATCTTCCAATTGTGACGAGCAACCGACTTCGATGCAGGAACTGTGTGCCCAGTGCGAACACATTTAGCACAGTTGTGTGCGCGAAATGCAATCTAACTCTGTGTCTGAACAAGCAATGCAACTGTTTCTTTGAATACCACAAGCCATGAGACTGCAGCTGGCAACGAGGTAGCAGAAAAGCCCAGTGTATCATATTTGATACGTCCAATAATTTTTTACTGGTTTGAAATTTCATTGTTCTTTTTGTATGAATGTACTCACCTTAGCCATAAATAAAGGCACACAAGTTTCAACAATTTTAATTTGCCTAGAAATATG
>JAZHYW010008240.1:0-15435 GCA_037355805.1 Ixodes ricinus
GTGACGTCAGAACGCCGAGCCCTGATTGGCTGATCGCGGTCCCCTATCTGAGCGTCGTCTGCTCCTTGGCAACGTCGTCTGCTCGCAACGTCGTCTGCGTCTGTCTTACCTTTCCTGCGACTTTTGCAAGTGAAGAGGCCAGATTCACGAAACTATCTTACGCCAAAAATATGCGTAAGACAAAACTTAAAAACAAATTCGTATTCACGAACCGAAATTTTCGTAAGTTTTGCGCAGGTTACGACAAAATCCTACGACAGCTCCGAAGCTACGCACTTGTTACGATCAAATCAGCATGGCCGACAGAGTCGCGGTCGCGACGACCAACGGACGTTTATTTTTCTACGTGCGCTTCTCTCGCGTCCCGACTTCAAGCAGCAAGAAAAAAGCAAAAAGTACTTGAACCAGACCACGACGAACAAGAACGCTGGATCCACAAACACCCGGGAAAAGCTCCAACGGCCACGATTCCACCGACACCGACCAAGCGAACACGGCAGATAGGCCTAGCAGCCACTCCGACCTCGGTGACCGTCTGCCCACGACCGGCTGGCGTGCTGAATGGAATGTGCCCGCGCGACCCTTGTGAACCCTTCCCGTATTATACTGTGATCACTGACCTCAATTTTAGATTAAGAGGTCAATCTCTTCCTCTTGTCATCTCCTTGTTTTCCGAGGCAACGGTGACTCTCGCCGGTGAAAAAGCGGTGAATATCCGACAGACGCAGGAAAGGTAAAGGAGCCATCGCTTTGACTAGCAGACGTAAAGCAGACGACGTTAACTGCGCCAACCCGCCGACGCCGTTAAAGAATGAGGAGTCTTGCCGCACACGAAAGGGGGAAAAAGTATTTGGGAGGGAACTTGCGGACACTAACACGCTCACTCTCGGTTCTTAGCAAACAAACCTCGGCGTCTCGGGACACCTCGCCAGTGAGTACTTTGACTTCCTCCTTGATGCGCGTCTGCTAGTTGTTCGACAAAAACAACGAACCGCTCGAGTTATTTCGTCTGCCTTCTCTGAAAGGCGAAGTCGAGCTCGCTCGTAAAGACCTGCACTTCCGAAAGTCGCAGGAAAGGCAAGACAGACGCAGACGACGTTGCGAGCAGACGTTGTTGCAAAGGAGCAGACGACGCTCAGATAGGGGACCGCGATCAGCCAATCAGGGCTCGGCGTTCTGACGTCACCGCTACTTCCTTTCTCATGCGCAGAAGACGAAAATGAGCCCACTTGCTGAGGCGTATAATCATTTCTTGAAAAAAGCGTCAGGGAACAGCTTAGCTCTTGAACTCGTTTTCGAAAGTCTATATACGTAAAGGAAGTTCCACGATTCACGTGCTGAAGGCAAGCATGTAAACATTACCCACTGCAGCGATTAAAGAAGTCAACTAGGTACGCTTTCAAACCAAGTGATTATGAGCATTCCAAAGCTGCTTCAACAGTGCATATGCTGCCGCTTTTCTCTTTTGCTTCTTTTCTTTTTTGTTTATTTCAATGATGGGGATGTTTTTGTGTGTGTTCTTTTTGCATTTTGGTTTGTGTATTATTGAAGCTAAAATAGTACAGGCGAGTAAACCCTAAAAAAAAAGACAGAACAAAAAAAAAAAAAAAACACGCTAAGCTGTTTGTTATTTTGTCGTCCGGTTTTCTCCTCACTGTAAGGTTCGTAAAGTCAGAGTATTGCTATTTTGGAATTTTGTTGCGCTGCCCTGAAATTGTCGTTGAGTCCTTGACACTCAAAGGGAAGGGGAACTTTAGTTAAGCCGCCTGCATTCCCCGAGGCGAGGCCAGCGTCCTTCGAGGTCAGGATTTCGCGGCTTTTGTGACGTCGGGAGCTGAGCCATTCGCACCTGCGAGCCTGGAGAAAGGCTTCGGTTACTAACATGGCCGAGTTTGGAGAGAGCCGTTCGAAGAGCCGGAGCCGGAGATGTGTTTTTCACGCAGTCCACGGACAGCGTCGTCTTCGTTTTGCTTTGGTATGTTGTGGGCACGGCCCCTCGCCGTAGTAAGTTGTCAAAACAAAATAAATATATATATAATATATACTGATATTGGAAAGGGGAAAGGGGTAACGAGGACAACCATGAAATATCGGGGGTGTTCCGACCCTTGAACACTGCCCCCCCCCCCCCCCGTCCCCTGGCTACGCCACTGGTGTGCAAAAATGTTCGTGTTTTCCAAATAAAATTCAGTTGCCAGTAGCGCTCCGAGTTTGCACTACTACTTCTTTCAGCTCGGCTGTTTTTTTTTTTTGCGTTTCTAAGTATAGGTTTGTTGCAGATGACGTCACTTCCGGCTAAACTGCAGGTCAAAACCAACATTGTCGTCTGCCATCAGTGCCTTGGCGCCATGTTGGAGGCATTCGGCGTCTTATTGTAACAGCAGTAGTGCTGTAAGGTCATAGAGCCGTCTTTGTATAACCACATTTCAGAATATTTTCTTTAGTCAATCGTAAAAAGGTTCTTCACCTGACACGAAGTGCAGTCCATAAACCCGTAGTTAGGGTACGAAGCTTTTCTGTCAAGATCATAGAGTCGACATAATAATCTAAAGCGAAAAGTCCCATGCGTTTGGCCGCGACGGGAGGGCGATGCATAGACGCGGACATCGGCGGCCCCATTTGGCGGTCCCCATGAGCTCATATCGCTGGCGACACATATGCACAAAGGAGCAGCAAAAGCTCACCTGTAAATTCTGCACCTTTTTTTTTTTTTACTTTGCAGGAAAAACATTTGAATTGCGCGTTGACAAAATTAAATAAAGGTAGGCTGTACCAACTCACTTATTAAAACATCCTTGCACATCTTCCCCCAACAAAAAAAAAGAAAAAAGAAGCCGGTAGAAAAAAAAACAAAAAACCTTCCCCGGATAAAGAAAAAAAAAAAGAAATCTGCGCCGAGCAGCGTCGAACATGCGCCGACCCCATAGCGGCGCCATCTGTTGACAGCCCGTGATATCGCGAGGAGAAACTAACTCTCGCTACAGTTACTCTCCTGTTCGAGTGAGGGTTAAGGGAGAGTATCATCGAAAGAAGGGGTCGCGAAAGAGTAACTTTGATGTAGAGAGAGTTAAAGTAGAGTAAGTTAGGGCACTTACTCTCCTTTGACACCTTTTTTTAGAGTGTAGGCTGTATAAACATTCACACAACCCAATTTTGTACTCGATCTTTTAATGCGAATAGCATTCTTTGGCTACTTCACGCACTTTTCGTCTATGTATATATCTGGCTATCTAACCTCTTACGCCGCGGGTCGATAAATAAATAAAAAGACCGGCGCCGGCTGGGATTCGAACCGTTGACCCTTTGATCAGCAGGCAGACGCGCTAACCACAGAGCTATGAAGGCAGTCATTCAACGCATTTAAACGGTTGTTTAGCCTTACCAGATCGCTTCAGCGCTAACAAGTTGCCGGTGACGGCGCGTTCCATGCACGAGGGCTATCCGCTTCCGTGAGGCTGAGCACGGCCGTTAGCTCACCCTCTCCCGCGCTCGGGAGAGGGTGATGTAGCGGCCGTGCTCAGCCTCACGAGAGCGGAATGAGCCCTCGTGCATGGAACGCGCGCGCACCGGTAGCTGTGACAGCGCTGTAAAGCGCGTCCTATGGTAAAGATATAAACAACCGTTTAGAGTACCGTTGGTTGAGACTAGCTGAGACGCCAGAAAGTCTGGTCGGTACCATTTTGAGTGTTTGTGCGTATGGCGCGTGCTTTGCTCGCCTTCCTAAGTGACACAAACGCACGTGCTGGGCTGCGGAGATCGTGCGCAGGGCTGTGAAAGTGTCAACAAATTTAGAATCGCCTCAAGAGTGGGCTGGCGTATCTAGAGTGTGCCGGCCACCTGACGAACGCGCATAACTCCGCACCGTTTGATGCTATTCGCATTAACGTAGATAATCATTCCCAAAGGATGGGTTCTGCTGATTTTTTTTTGATTCATCTTTTTTTCTTCTTTTCCTTATATTTTTAAGACAACATAAAATTATAAGACAAAACAACCCAAAGCAAAACGAAAACCTTGTGTACAGGTATGTACATGTAATATTGTATACCTACATTTTTACGTTCTTTTTCCAAGAGTTGTTTTTCAGGATGTCTTTCGGAGCATTCTTGCATGTTTTCAAGGCATTTCAATTTATTTTATTTATACACTGTTTTTGTTCAGTTTCTAGACAGATTAGAAGGGCAGGTTTTGTTTTTGTCCATGACCTTTTTAATATTTCCCTAATAGTCTTATAAGGCGATTGGCCTTCCAGGCGCGGCGGGAGTACAGTGCACTAGAATACGGGATAGTGTTTGGACCGGCGCGGCTCGGCAATGGGAGCTTGTGAAGCTGCATGCGCCTGAAGCACGGTGGCCTGAAGACAATCATCGAGGCGCTACAGTCGACAGGGCAGCAGAAAGTCGCTGCAGCCCGCGCGTGCTCGTGCACGCGGAGCACGAGCACAACCATCACCACATTGACCGTACTGCCGCAGAGTCGTGTCTACAGAGTTTGGTCAATGGGAGGCGCGGGCAGAGCCAGGGCGTGTACCAGACGCAGAAAGGGCTGGGCATGCTCTCTTGGCCAACTAGAAGCCGAAAAGAATCCTCTAGCGGTGGTAGCGATTAACAGTTTTAAGTTTAAATAAGCGCGTAGGAGTGAAGTGTAGCAACCCTTTGTGGTTGAATTTAGGGTGCACGTGATGTTTCGATTATGATTATGCAGAATGATGTAAGAAACGAATGCGGCCGCTCAACTCTGTTTTGATCGGACGGCAGATCCCCGGCCCTCGGCGCCTGGCGTACGGATTATGTCGATCGTTCCGCTAGTCGCACTCTTCCATCATGATTTTGGATGACCGTGATTGACACATCACGTGCACCATATTTTCAGTCACCAAGAGTTACTCCGACGCACTTATTAATTTCGTTTCTCGCAACCACCACCAGGGCATTATTTCCGGCTTCTGGTTGGCCACATTCGAATTTGTGAAGACGCCCTGGAACATGCCCAGCCCGCTTTCGGCCAATGGCGCCCTCCTGTACTTCCCAATGAATGGCCAAACTGCCGATGTCGACAGCTATCACCATCTACACCACACGCGAGCCGCTCCGGTCCCAACACTACCATGTATTCCAGTACACTGTAGCGGGAGTGCAAGTTAGCTGCAACGGCGAGTCACGTGCCTCGGTGTGTAATCCCTGCTCGTAGCACGACACAGCTGCCGCAAACCAACAATCGCGCCTTCTTTCTGTATTTTTTAAAATACCAAAAGGTTGTCAATTATTGTTCATTTGAGGCTTTAATTTTAAGTAAAGATCGGTGCCTGTCAATATACCTTTTTCAAAAGTCCATCGAGCAAGATTGGCGGTCACCATTTACAGGAACTAGCTTGATTATGTGGAGAGGAGGGGAACACCTTGGGCATGAGCTTTAGTAGTGACAAGTCTGGAGTAATGGTGTTTAACTACGAAGGAGGGAACCCCTGAGGATACAAGACAATGTAGTAGACCAGGGGTGGCCAAGCTGCGGCTCTTCGCGCGTTAAAGTGCGGCTCGCGGCTCCCTCCCCTAACCCCCCCCCTCCCGCCTCCCTCCCAGTCACACGAGCACTTCACCAAAAAGAGAAATGGAACGCGTTTTAAATTGAAAGACAGGTTGCGGCTTGGTAGTCTTGTGCTACTGCTACCTTACGCACAGTTGAACTGCTTTCGAGTCGGATAAACTGAAAGTAGTTCCAGTTTCATTCATTGCTCTTTACAAAAGTTGCCCCCCCCCCCCCCCCCCCCCGCGGCTCTTGGAAGTTTCGTGGTTATGTTTGCGGCTCTTAGGCCGGGTCAGCCTGGCCACCACTGTAATAGACCATGTAGGAAAATGCAAATATCTGGGAGTCTGGCTCAATGAGGGAAGGAAATATCTAGAGGAACGTGAGAATATAATTCGAAAAGGGAAAATGAATTAATCTATTATGAATCTCAAGGCAGTATGGAACTATAATAGATACGAAGCGGTCAGAGGAATATGGAAAGGAGTGATGGTACCAGGACTGTCTTTTGGCCATGGGGTACTGTGCATGAAATCAGAGGTTCAATCAGGATTAGAAATTCGACAAAGCGTAGGCAGATTAGCACTCGGAGCACATGGAAAGACACCAAATGAGGGAGTGCAGGGGGACATGGGATGGTCGTCTTTTGAGAGCAGGGAGGCAATTAGTAAGTAGAAATTTGAACAAAGGTTGACCGAAATGGATGATACGAGGTGGGCACGGAAAATATTTAAGTATTTTTACATGAAAAGTTTAAACAGAAAATGGACAAACTGAACTCGAAAGCTCACATTTCACCCACACACTTATAATGGGGCTGAGCAGACTACTTCAATGGAAAAGGGGTGAAAGAGGCAGAGAGGAAAATGGGGGAGAGAAGAATGCAGGAGAAATCAGCTTTAACGGTGTACAGGTCACGAAAGCAGGACATAAGGAAGGATAATGTGTTTGACGATTCACTGGGAAGTTCTTTGCTGTTCGAGGTGAGAACATGAGCTTTGAGGACGTGGACGTACAGGCCTAAATTTCAGGAGACAGACACATATGTGCCGCCTGCCATATTGAGAGGGAGACACTACAGTACTTGGTTTCGATGTGCACGGCGCTTCGCCCTGCCCTCCTTGAAGGGGTAACGGATTTGGCCGGGGCCTTGGGTTTTACTGGCGACGATGGAAGGACGGAAGAGAAAAGGATTACAGTCACAAAGAGGCAATTAGAAGATTGGTGGAAATTATCTAGGGAAAACTGGATGCACAACTAACTAGCACAGCTGGGGACAGAGGAAAATTGAGACTCCCTCCTGCATGGCTCCGGTGCTGGGGTAACGCCAACAAGGCTTGACCAGAGAAAATTGGCGACTCCCTCGCCAGGGGGAGGAGGCGGGGGTGATGTTTTTAGTTTTTTTTGCTTGATCCCCCGAAGGTCATCCTGGTGATATCCCACACTGCCCGGTGATAGTTAGGAGAAGAAAATTTATCTTAAAAGGGCAGGAAGAATCATGTTTATCTTTTTACTTAGGCTGGGCGCGCAAGCTGCCGCCCGTTACGAAGGGTATACCCATCAACATCCATCCATTCATCCATGTACACGAGGCGCAGCGATTGGATCCGAGTCGCTGCCGAAAGCCGACGCAGCCCTCGTGTCCAATACATGCTCGTGAACATGATGAAGAATACCCAACCCCGACGGATCCGCAAAAGAGAACATGCCCACGGTTATCAAATTCAGATCGGGGGTTCAACGTGCCAAACCAATGACGGGCATCTGGTACGCTCTAGCAGAGGACTAATTTCGACCACATGGGAATCGTCTAACGTGTGACAAAGAGCTCAGTTACAACGGCTACCTCCTCCGCGATAAGCCTGCATCAGATCGCAGGCACGTTGGCCGGGAATCGAACCCGCCACCCGAGTCCCGCACTTGTGAATGCGAAGCTCGCTTCTACATCGCTGCTTGTCACAGTCTGTTGTTTTGTGCATACACGCACCTTTGTCACCGTTGGGTGTTACTGCATGCAGCATTTGGAAGTACGTCAAAAGCAAGTGCTAAACTTTATTTAGGCAGTGATTACCGTAAAAAAAGGGGGATACACCTTGTCACAGCAAAATTACTGCTACCCCCCAGTTATAATGAAGTGATAGAAAATTTGAATGATACAAGTGAGTGAACCAGAACAAACACAATGATAGATCCAATAAATTATCCGAAGTCTTCCTTATCAACCCCTCAAGACCAAAGCGGAGCACAATGAATCTGAATGCCCCGTTGCCCTGCTCAGCGATGTAGCCTGAAATTTCTTTCGGGGTAGGGGAACTGGGGTGGTTGCGATGTGTATGACTTGGACTGCAAAGGGGGCAAAGGGGAGGGGGAGGGGGGGGGCGGGAGCGGGGGCTGAATAAGCCTCCCCCTGGCTATGCCATAGCCCTCCTGTCAACAACATTCAGTTGCTCTGAACATGGTATCATCTAGCTCAGGGGTCTCAAACTCATTCAAGTGTGGGGGCCAGATTGCCCACCCCCAAAAGGACGAGGGCCAAAGGAAAGCCCCCCCCCCCCCAGCCTTCTTCTCCGTTAACGCTCGTCCTTTCGGGGCAATGTTTTGCTATTTTGGGACAAAAATATAAGCAAACCGCGATGTTGTTTCACGGTGCAAACGTCGATTGTCCCAGTAACACCCATAGTTTCTAGAGAAGGAACCTTGTGCTTGCTACTTTTTGTAAGCTCACCGTTTTGCCACGTTTAGCTTTCATCTGCATATATGACTACATTGGGCCCACGCCTGATGTTATAAGATTTAAAATACGAACGTACTGGCAGTTTTTAACAGATCGAGGACAAGCACAACGTGCTTGACCCGTCGCACAAATCAATAGGCTAAACAGGCATAAAAAATATCTTCATATAGCAGTTTTTTTCTTTCCTCGGGATTATTATAGCAGCATTATAAGAAAATACTTCCATTTTAAATGTATTTCTGTCAGCTAGAAGTCCGAGCTCATAGCTTTATCTTCGGCAGTTGCTCATGCTGAGCAAAAGTTTGTGCAGCCGAGGTGCATCCCTGAGCAAAGAGCTCGCTTTTGTTGCCTAGTAAGGTAGTGCCGTTCCGGTTGACTTACATGAGAAAGGGCCGAGAAGCAAATATTTAGGCGAAGTAGTACTCCGTTCAAAAGGAAACAGAATAGTACAAAATGTGTGAGCAGTTTATATGGGCAGAGCTCTTTTTCAAGCGAAAATGAATCGACAATATGGAACTATTATTAATGGCGCCCGAGGCATTGGAACGGGGAGCTCGAATCCGCGGGAGGCTTGCGGGCCGCGTCCCAGAGAGTCACGGGCCGCATGCGGCCCGCGGGCCGCGTGTTTGAGACCCCTGATCTAGCTAAAAGGTGAGTCTGACACATTCACACAGTTCGCTGTTGTTGCTGTCCTTGAACTGAATCGCACTCTCCTCATGGCAAAAAGGATGAAGCGGGCAGCCGTCCTCTTCACAGTCTTCCACAACTTCCTCACAGAACATGCAATCAGTTCAGATGAGGCAGCAAAAACCTAAAAGTAAAAAACAAAAAAAGCATGAATTGAAATAAACAAGCATTTGTTAACATACTTAAACATCAACAGATTACAGATTAGACCATGATACACACAATAAAGCCATGCAATTAATGGATGAGCTTCTGAGACAATTCCTCCACTGATAGCATGATAGAGTATTTTGGCTTTGTTCGCTATTGGTCATCATTGGGGGCACGTCCTAAACTAGAAGTCTCCCCCTACTTCACCTCGCGGTAACGTATCATCTCCTGAAGCTTCTTACCTCTATGCTCGCTTTCAATCAGCTTACCTCAAAGTTGCTAGCATGCTTCACGTGCACTGCACTAAGGCACATACTACTTTGCAAAAGGGTCCATTTATTTTGGTATTTTTGTCTCGCTTCTTTATGCATTTATATTGTTTCCGTATTTATGCAATCATTAACAATGCAAAAGGCCAACGAACATGATTATACTCACCACACTCTGTTGAGAAGACAGCTCGGCAATCTTCCGTGCGATGTTAATTCGTTCATCCTCCTAAGTTGACCCCAACAGTTGTTTCATTCTGTCAAAACCAAACTGTCCGGAGGGGTTCACCGCTGCAGCAAGTTCCTGAGACAAGTGCAGAAGAAAAATGGTTCAGCATTTTTCTTCATTATTTCTTCAGCATTAAGTCTAACTACCTTCAATTCCTGAATGGCTCGCGTCATGTCGATGGTGGGCGCACACTGTTCACGAGAATCTGAAGGTACGGGAGAAAGCCGTGGCAGTTCCGTTCTTTGTCGCCCCGTGCTTTTCGGTGCCTCCGAGTCTCAGCCAGTCTCGAGAGGAATGTGGCCTGGAAAAAGCAGACGGAAACAAAATATTTGCAAGCTGGACAATTTTGCCCACGTCAAGATCCATTAAGCGAAATGGTACCATTGGCGATTTGGTCGAACATTTGGTGCCCCTTCCTGGCTTGTCCCACAAGATCTTGGGATATGCGCTCACAAGTGACTCGCCAAGCCGCTGGTATTTCCACCGTCTTATAGCCGGGTTTGAGTCTTCGATCAAGTTGTTGTTGCTTTAGTGAGATAAAAAGAGATTATCCATCGTTTCAGACGGCAGGCACAGCTAAAAAGTGAACACTGTACAGTCGCAGTAAAAGTCAACCAGAGCACGCGATTGCGTGTTGCTGTTCCTTCTGCAGGCGTTAGACTGGTGAGGCAGGCGTGAGCAAATGGTCGCCTGGCAAAGGGCACACGTCTTGGTCAGTCTAGTGTTTTTGGGTACGACCAATACTGCGCACAAGTTTGTCTGCTTCTTGCGCAGGGAGTACGGTCGCATCAGGATCAGGCATTCGGGTGGCAAGCGCCGCCGTCGTCTGCTAGTTGTAGCAACATCTGTCTTATCTTTTCTACGGCTCTCAGATATTTGTCATTTCTTTACAAACGAGTACCTGGCCTATGTAAAATAAAGAGGAAATACCCAAAGAAGTACATTGTGTTTGTTTACTAACAACTACCAGACGCATTCCAACGAAAGAGGAACCTAAGGCCGAGGTGTCGTCTGCTCTGGACAGCAGAGCAGCTGCGAGGACACCCCAGCTTTGCCTTCTCCTCTCTACTTGCAAGCTGTATTGGTCATAAGACCAATTGATTGTGCTGGCTACAGTGATGTGATCGGTCTAAGTCATTTTGGAGCAGCTCTTGAAGCAGCCAAAAATCAATTTTTTAAAGTAGCAAAAATAATTTTTGGAGCATGAGTGCACATTTTATTTTCATTCATACCACTGAAAATATTATGTTAAGATGATTATGTCGGCCTATCCAACTAAAAGGCAATGTCTACTTTGCCTTTTCACTTACGTGCAACCTAGCATCAGTTGCACAGCAGGAGCAATTCCCCTCAAACACAGAACTACTGTTTAGTTGCGTGGAGAAGCACCAGATACGGTAACAATAAGATGACCCATGAAGGACAGCACAAACTGCTGTGAATGCTTATTTTAGGTAATGAATCCCACTGAACTAATATTAGAATACAACAATTTTGAGCACCTACCGTAAAGTTCCGAGAGAACGCCCGCCCCCGAGAGGTCGCCCATCCCGTTTTTCTGGCTAAATATCTGTAACATAAAAATTCCGAAACATCGCCCACCCCCCGATTTCCGTCGGACGTCACGCAATGTCCGACGGGAATCGCATCAACCGCGCAATTTGCTGTACCGGCACGTCAGACAAGCGAGTTTATAGCGGATTCCCGCGTTTTTGTCCGCGATCTGCGTGTGCGATCTCCATTCCACGCGAGTTGGTCCCGCGTGTACTATATTGCATCGTGAAATATGATTTTGCTGCGTTCGCGATCTGCGGTATTTGTTCCCGTAACATACGAGTTTGTAGCGGATTCCTGCCTTTTTGTCCGCGATCTGCGCGTGCGATATCGGTTCCTGTGACAGGCAAGTTTGTAGCGGGTTCCCGCGTGTTTATCGCATCGTGAAACGCGAATTTGCGGTGTCCGCGATCTGCGGTATCAGTTTCCGCGTCACGTAGTTTGTAGCCGGTTTTTGATAAAGTTTTGCTGTGGCGTCCCCAAAGATAGCCCACCCCATGTTTTTCACCATTTATCTCTTCATTTTGGGTGGGCGTTCTTTCGGAACTTTACGGTAAATTAATGATTCCTTCATGTTCTAGAGGTTGTAATAAACTGCAATTTATAATTCACATAAAAAAAACAAAGCACTTGTCATCTGATTGGGAATGTCACTTACATTTTATATGTAGAACTTCATAAAAAAAAGAGGCATTTAAAAGATAAATTTTGAAAAACAATTTTACACAACTCGTTCATGTTCTTCCCAAGCTTCCATCCACTGCTCCTGTCAATTTAGTTCTAATAAACAACACCTATATAAAAGTGATAACTAAGCAAAGGTAGTTGGCCTAAAAATAAACCCTACTAAAAAGTGCATATAAATATTCTTGCAATACCAAAGTATCCCTGCAAAATTTCATATTAGAAAGAGGTACCGCAAGGATATCGCAGTCTATCATACAAGCCAGGGGTCGGCAACCCGCGGCCCGCAGGACGATGTCAGAAACCTCCCCCAGTTTTGACATCAAAGAGGGTTAGACAGGATTGCTTCCAGTTGGCATCGTCCCCCATCTTCACACTTACCGTAAAATACTTTGTTCAAGAGCCCACTAGTAACGTGTTCCAAGCTTGGGAATACTGCAAGTTGTACGTTAAGTGCCCGATTTGACCGGACAGGCGCCCATGTCTAAATTAATCCAGCTTTCAATGAAAGTGGGGGGCACTCCCTCGGTATTTACGGTAGGCAGATAACGTCTTCCTTCCTTTCTTTGTTATTTTAGGGGTCCAAACTTTACCCTGACCTTGGAGGAAGCAGTGTCACAGGGAAGGGTAATGTGTCTCATCCCCTTCTCCCCCCTGGAGGCGAGATGACAAGGAGATACCGTAGAATACCCTGCATCCGCCCATTACGCACTAAGCGCCCACCCCCAAAATTTGAAGCATCTGGAAACACTATGCACACTACATATATAGTATGTAAAATTGATGACCTCACATGCACCCATCCCCTATTTTTTCGCAATTATCTTCAAATTGTGAGTGGGTGCTTGCTTCGGTATTTTACGGTAGGTAAAACGAAAAAACGTAAGTTACTTCATGAAACCTTGGCTGAAGTCTCACTGCTGGAACATTCTTTGTGACTGCTGCCACTAGCAGTGCTTGTTTTGATTGGTGACTGCCAGAGCAGAAAGGTGCACGTTTTTCTTGCGTCCGATATTCTCAATTTGACCACAGTCCACAATTTGAGAGGTGAGTTTCCAAATTCTTTTTTCAGCGTGTTTCTCTCGGCGACATGTCCCTTTCTGAGGGTGGCAAAAGAAGAAAAATAGCTTCGGAATGTCGCACGTTTCAAGATCAATGAACAGATGATTATCTCTTTGTTAAATGCAAGGATAAGGCCTCGACTGTAAAGAAGCTCTTTTGGTATTCAAAGAGTATAATTTACGCCAGCACTACAAAACTCATCATCGCGAAAAAAGAACCGAAAGAATTGAGAGTTTGAAGAAAGGCCTGTCCATGCAGCAAGACATCTTTGAGAAGAACGTTCAGGAAAAGGTGGCTCTTGTTCAGGCCAGTTACACCGCCGCCAAACTGATTGCAGAGAATTTGCGACCTTTTACAGACGGAGAGTTTGCTAAGAAATGCCTACTGAGCATCGCTAACGATCTTTGTCCGGAGAAGAATTTGTTCAAGAAACTTAGTCTATATCTGCTTGAACTGTCATAAAAAGAATTGAAGACATGGGCAAACAGTTGTTGTATAATTTGAAAGATAGAGCAAAATCTTTCCAGTGCTTCTCTCTTGCACTTGATGAAAGCAATGATGTCTGTGACACAGCTCAGCTACTCATTTTTGTTCGGGGAGTTGATGCTAGGTTTGAGGTGACGGAGGAGCTAGCTGCTCTTCAAAGCCTGAAGGGCACAACAACAAGTGAAGATATATTTAACGAGGTGTGCGAATCTCTAGATTGGCTGCAGTTAAGCTGGAAAGACCTCAAAAGTGTGACCACTGATGGTGCAAGAAATATAGTCGGTTGCAAAGCTGGTGCCATTGAACGCATTAACTCCAAAATGGCACGCCCTGGTGTTAGGGCCCCTATTCACCTGCATTGTATTATTCACCAGGATTCATTGTGTACCAAAGTGATGTGTTTGGAGTCAGTAATGAAGGTCGTTGTGTCTACCATAAATTTCATTTGCAGTCATGGCTTGAACCATTGGCAGTATCAGCAGTCCTTATCAGACACGGAAGCTGACCATGGGGATATCTTGTATCACAGGGCAGTTCATTGGCTTAGCAGGGGACAAGTATTGCGTTGCTTTTTTGAGCTCCGTGAGGAGATCGCAGCGTTTGTTCTTGAAAGAGGCAAACCACAGCAGGATCTGTCCGATGTTAATTGGGTCAGAGGGTTGGCTCTACTGGCTGATGTTACGCGTCACCTTAATGAGCTCAGTGTAAGATTGCAAGAAAAAGGGAAACTCGTGTCCGGGATGCTCGCAGACGTTAAAGCTTCCAAGCTGAAACCCAACCTTTTCACTTCCTGCCAAAGTTTTGCGGGAGAAATGAGCACACCACTTCCCACAGAAAAACTCTGTCAAATATTATGGGATTTAAAGAAGGAGGTCGAAGTCTCCGATTTTCAAAAACATTTGAATAGCATCCAAATCTTTTAGAATCCTTTTAAGGTGGATCTCAGGGAAAGTCCCAGATATTTACCAGAAAGAACTGGCTGATCTCCAAGCAGACGATGAGCTCAAAGCAGCATATGATGCGAAAGACGCTGTGAAGTTTTATGCTGGCCTCACAGACTCAACGTTTCTGAGTTTGAAGAAACTAGCAGCAGCCATGATAACAGTGTTCGGCAGTACACTAATCTGCGAGCAGACTTTCTTGAGAAGGAAGTTCATGAAATCAAACTTGCGTTCCCGACTGACGATGAACACTTCCACGACTTCCTGCGTCTGTCGGTCAGCAACCTTGATGTAGGTATTTGTGAGTTGGCAAAGAATGTCCAGCACCAAAAGTCATATTGAAAGAGTTTTTTTCTTCTTCTTGTAGCCTATTTTTGTGAATTGCAACCTTTTGGATCATGCATGCTGAAAATAAAACATGAAGTCTATTCCAGTTTTGTACACTATTCTCAATTCGCGGAACTTTTTCTTTTTTCGCCTGCCTGCCTGCCTGCCTGCCTGCCTGCCCCCCCCGCCCCCACCATGTCAGCTACATGACAACTCGGACCTCCGCCTGCAAAAAGTTGCCGACCCCTGATACAAGCTGAAGTTGTGTTCAGAAAGTATGTCGCGTCTCGCTCTGAGGAAGTGCTCTCCTTGTTAGCACACGGGTATGCTGCGGCGAAGTGAGACACGCAAATGGCGATGCCTATTCCACGGTTGTCGCTTCTCTGCAGTACACCAGTGCACGGTGAGGAGCGCACTCAACGAAACTAGCTAACCCTCCAGAACAGACTACGAACATGGCCATTATTGCGTAACTGCCGAGTACAGTCAGTCTCTGATACGAAATGCAATTGAATAGTACGTTATTTGAGGCAATAATCAAGAATTCGAAAACCTCGCATGAGCAAATCGTAACGATCCGGCCGGGTTGAGAGGCCCGAACTATTATATGTTCAATATAACTAAAGTGAAATTAAGTTTTGCCGCGACGTTTGCGCAAATTCCTCACATTTTTGCCAAATGTAGCAGGATAAGCACTTCAGCGCAGTTTGGCACAGCAATTACATCACTGCAACCAGGACCCCGTGGCAATAAAAAAAAAAAAAAAGAATGTTGTGGGAAACTTGACGT
>JAZHYW010008241.1:0-23080 GCA_037355805.1 Ixodes ricinus
TTTCGTAATTAAAACGACGCAAAAATTTATTCCGCAATATATGCCCTCTTTTAAAAAAATCCCGTAACATGTGCCGAGCGCTGCCGCCGAAGTACGCTTTGCGAGACTCAGTTTACCTGAAATGGCATTTGGGTTGAATGGCATTTGAGTTGCCGTGTGGCAGTGTTGAAATGACATTTACACTGAATGCCATTTGGCGTAAATGCCATTTTAGCTGCCGTCTGACAGGGGTATAAAGTTCCCTCGATGCATTGCGGCAGCGGTGGCGTAGTCAAACTGGCTGGTGAGATCGGTCTATTGTGACACGGGGTGTAGCAACGGTAAATCCTGGTTCAGAGAGTTGCGTTTGACTGCGTTTGACTGCGTTGCGGCTGCCAGAAGGCGTGAACTGCGTGAAGTGACCAGGTGGCCACTTCGTAAAAGGCTGCCCTGCCTTATATCGTTTTCGAAAATGAGTGATTTGGTGGTTTTTGATAATTAGTAAGTTTCTCACTGAAGCCATATGTTTCTTTTCGTTAATTAAAACGTTAATTAGTAAATTTTTAGTCAAAATTTACCTAATTAGTATGTTTTTATTTTGCAATCCTATACGTCCACCGTGCCTGGAAGTTTGTTCACGGAAAGGGGAAGAATTTTTCTTATGGTTAATAATCAAAAACAGCGCAAAGACATGGATAAGAACGTTCTTGTCCGTGTCGGTGATTTTTTTACCGTAAATTATGAATCAACATAAATGTCAGCTTTAGTTTCTTTTAGCACAGAATGTGTTATATGGACGGCTGGCACCTAACCACATGAGGTCTCCAACCAGATAGGAAATTCGACAGACGGACTGCCAGCCGACCGCGGACGCAGCGCTTGTCTCCTCCCTGATTGGACACCAGTGTCAGCCGGACTCCTGCTCTCTTCCTCGAGTGTCTCCGTATTACTCTCGGCGAGGATTAAACATCGCGTGTTCAGACATGCGATGTTTTCAGTCGTGAATGCGAAAGCATTCACAACTCATAAAGCCTCGCACCCCTTTCCACTTTAGCAGAGCGAGTGCTGGAGAGGAGGCGACGCCCTCTCTGCTAAAGTGTAGGTCGCCTCCTCCTCGGTGTTTGCTCTGCTACAGTGGAAAGGGGTGCGAGGGGCTTCCACTTTACTCTTGACCTCTCACCGACTAAAGCGTTGAGTAATCACTCGAACCAGAGCACGGCGATCTGACATCGCCGCTCGCTCTGGTCTCCCTCCTCTCTCTCAGTTTCTACTTGCATGGAAGAAGTGCAGTTTAATTGTAGATGTTTCCTAAAGCTCCGGGGCAAATTGATGGCAAGTGAGCATGCGTTGCGTTGTCATGGGTCAAAAAGAAAAAGGAGCGGAGAGTCAGTCAAACGATCAACGCTATTGTCACCCCTCCTCGCAGCTCGTATTGCAAACGCGGCCCATGAACCACGTGACCTCCATCGAGTACTTGGAAGCACTCTGCAACCGAGGCACGCTTCGGCGCTCCTTCGTTCCTATTGTTTTAACAACGCTAGCTGTTAACTTATGGCATCTTCCCACCGCTGGAAATGGCGTCCGTTGTTGATGTATTTGTTGACGTTGCAGTTGTCGTTGTTGTAGTTGGCATAAGGCCTCCGTCAACAACGTTGCCAAATCCTTGAAAAGGATCGTCCGTCGCCCGCGGGAATCGAACCTTGGTCCGCTGCGTCCGAAGCGGATGCGTTACTACCACACCGTGGTTACCACCAACGGTTACCACAGAGCTACGCTACAACGTTAACAACCCTTTTTATACAACGCCCACTCCCACTCAAAAAAAACAACATATATATATATATATATATATATATATATATATATATATATATATATATATATATATATATATATATGCGACTTGATTTACCAAGTTGTAGCTTTCCTCAATACGTATTTTACTGGTCGAATTAACATACTAAAATTTCAATTCTCTACTCTCAATAGAACTAAATTGATCATTCAAAAACTAATTTTTTCAAATTTTTTCAATGGCGGAGCGGCAGCTGTCGGAAGGAGATCGAACGATGGCCATGTTTGCCCAGCTTGTTCAGAGATGGCGCCACCAATGGCGGCACGCGTAGCGGCAGGGGGGGGGGTGAGGTGGAGGAAGGAGGCGGGGCTTGCTGTTACAAATAGTGGCGGAATATGCCTTGCGTGTTTCTTGATACAAACTAAACTGCGAGAGTAAGTGCAGTAAGCGAGAAACCATTGTTAATCAGGGTAAGTGATCTGTAAAACAGTATTTGGCGTCTATATTTATCACTCTCTCGCGTGACGCTGGCCGTGCTGGATACGCGAGCTAAGAATTTAATTGCCAGCTTGCGTTTTCACGGATATCGGAAACACGAACTGAAGAAACGCGCGCGCTTGGGAGAGAACGTTAAAGTTCTATGCGAATACGTGAAGTCCGACACCCACCCTGCGCCCGTTGCGCGGCTGGCCGAGATTTGTGGCGCCATCTCTGAATAAACTGTGCAAACGTGGCCGTCGTTCGATCTCCGTCCGTCAGCTGCCGCTCCTTCATTGGAAAAATCGCCTTTTGCGGATTATCGTCCTATAGTTCTCTTTCGACCATGAATTGAGAATTTAGTATGTTAATTGGACCAGTAAACTCGTCCTTCAGTTTAAATTACAGCTTGATACACGAAGATAATTTTTACGGCTCATTTTAATCTGTATTTCTTCTTTCTTTTTGGGGGCAGGTTTTCGTCGTACCCGATGCCAGCCGCACGCGCTCCGGTACAAAAAAAAAAGAAACAAAAAGAGTTCCGAGCAAAATGGTCAGATGTCTATTTTATTCCGAACGCTTTTGTTCACGCACCCGGTGCGTGAAAGCAAGCGCCGATGCCCAACGATTTCGCCGTGACGTGTTGCATCTATCGCTGTGATTGTATATCTGTGGATTAACGCAAGCCTGCTCAATTTTGTGCTTTCGGCACGTTCTGGCTATTGCGTCACAAGGTCCAACAGGACCTGTGGACTTCGCGTCTACAGGCTCACGGCAGAGGGTGATACCTACAAATAAAGCATCCACGCAGCGCTCACGCGCTTACCGTGCGCTACACTAGATCGCGAGGTCAGCCGTTGGCACGGGGCCTCCGGGTCCTCAAACGAGCGGGTGAGGCTCTAGAGCAGGAGTTCACAACTCAAAAATGACGCGGCTAAAAAAAAAAAAAATGTTTATTGGGAATGGCGCGGGTTTGCAGTGTCCGGCAGACAGGTTTTCAACATCTGGCATCATCGCACTGATCGCTGTCTTGAGCATATCTCGCAGTGTCTTGTCCGCGGGCCGCATGTTGTAACCACCCGCTCTAGAGAAACGCTAGAATCTCGCCACATATGGTCACGCACACGATAATCCCCGGCCGTCTACTTTGCCGGCCCTTCCCACTATAGGCCCAGAACCGCCAACAGTTGCGCGCTTACCTATGCCAGGCAGGCGCCGTTCTGCGCGGGTGGAAATATAGCAGGCACGACGCCGCTCGCGGACCCCAGCAAAGCCGCGTCCAGTGATTTCGGCAAAGCTGACACGGATATCACTTGCGCCATCCGGCCTCGATGTCTTTGTCCAGTTTCCTTAGACTACCACATCACATTCTCGTGTTACCACTGTTTTTGCCACGCTAGTGATTTTTTTGTCCTCGACCACCCTATTTTCAGGGATATTTGCGAGCGTTCGCTAAAACACCTGGTACGTCTTATGCATCTCTGCTCCCTGTTTGAATGCGGCTGAACACCAAACGCCGTTGTCCGGCGTTCGGACCTGGGAGTTCTGCCTCATCCATGTACAAATTAAGACCGAAAATTGGGGTGTGTGTATGTTTATGCAGCCTAGAACTTCGTCTGCCTCTGACGGGCGACTTGTCTCTCAGCTGTAGATGAGAAATTTAGCCAGTGAAGTACAACCGCAAGCCTGGGGTCTTTAACGTGCATCACGCAGTAGTGATACATGACCGTACGCCGGTACGATGCTCCATCCGGATCCAAACGGGCAGGGGTGGGGATTGAGCCCAAGATCCGTGGGTTCTGCAGCGCGCGCGAGCTTTCGCTCCACCCGCTCCGAGCTGGTGTGCCGAACTAGCCCACTCGGCCACTGATCCCCCATCAAGACCAATATGAGAGTGAACACCGCTTCGTATGGCTCGCGGTATACTATAGGTGCCAATTGTTGAATGCCCCTTAAAGCTCATTGGCGACTCCGGCGACCTTTAGGGGTTGTCACTATCGGGCGGATATGGTGGTCTAATACAAGTAGTGCCGCGCCCTGTATTCCAGCTCGACGCACAACGCTAGGGCATCGGCAAGCAAGCCTTGAACTCAAAAGGGTTTGCCTCGCTTTTCATCTTTCACGTTTCGAACCTGCGGCGATGTGCCGGCGTAAGCGAGCTTCCAAAGCCTTGACTTTTTTGAGGAAACGATGAAAGGACTGCTTACTGTCCTTCCACGGTGCTGAAGAACGTTGATAGACAAGTCTAGTTCACGGGATTGCGTAGGTTGCGTGCAGAGCAACCTGCAGGGAACAAGCTGATACTACAGTTACGACAGAGTCAGCGAGACAGCTGTTCTATCGCGCAAACCACCGACAATTCATGTAATCACGGAAGCCACTACAGACGAGCAGAAATCGCGAAAGAACCTGTTCCGTCCAGTTCAGTGTTTTCCCGATAGGTGGCGTCCGTTTTGCTGAAGTCGCGAATGTGCAAGCGGGGTTCGAGACAAGTAGACTTCTGCGCTCGTTGCGCCGCTCTTGACTTCTGGGTCGTCTGCATGCCCCGTGGCATGCGCCGGCCATGGCTTCCGCAATTTGTCGTACGCGCGCCATTTTATGGGTGCGTGACGGGGCAAACATTTCTAATATTTTTTTCGCGGCTGATTTCCTCGCGTGGATTATGCAAAAACCGGTAAATTCAAACACTTTTTTAAAAAGAATCATTGCAGAATATTTTTTGTTAGTTTGTTTGTTTTTGAAAGATGGCGCACGATAATCTTGCGGTATATAGTCATTAGGAAGTTTTCGGGAACCGTTTTTGCACATCGGATATGGTACGATGGTTCCTCCGGTACACAGTGCGCATGCGCTACCACAGAAGTCTCACATATGCGCAGTTCGTCCCGGAGGGCCTATCGTATACCGTATCGGATGTGTAAAAACGCTTCCCTAAACTCTCTATTGTGAACGTCGGAACGACAACGGCGCCTCTTTCGAACGCCGGCCCGGCCTTCAGTGTGCGCTCGCTGCCTTCTAGCGTGCTTTGGCTGCACGCGCGCGGCGCACAAGGCGCCGGAGCATAATCGAAGGTAGGAAGCTCGCGCTGGAGGCGGAAGAAGCTGACGCTCCTGCTTGTTCGAATCGCTGAGGAGCGGTTCCTGGGCCGCCAGGCCCGGCGCACATTCTGGACGGGTGCTTCGATCACCAGGGATTACCGAACCTCCAGCGCCGATGAAAAACTATTGTAGAGCTAAGCTGGAACGAGCTGGTGATCATGTTCGACCGTCGTTGCTGTAGGTCGCCTTTTGTGCAACGCGTCCTCAAAAAATATTTTTTTTAACAGCGGAGTTGTTAAAGGCTAGGTTTCCCAGGATCTTGTCTGTGTATGTCGACACAAACCTACCTGGACAGCTACTGCCATCTATAAGCGACGGCGGCAAGCACACAACCAGTATGGTTTCCGCCGTCGCTCGTAGATGGCGGGAACCTTTCCAGCTATAATAGAAGAATGGATAGTTGGGCACGTTGGGGGGAATTCATCTTAAACAACGCGAAAAACAAACGACGACGAAGAAGAAGCACACAGTACATGTATCGAGTACAGCTCCGCTGGTCTTCCTTCTTTACGAGAGTGGAAAGGCCGAGCGATTTTTAAATGATTTTTTTACTATCACCAATGGCCGCCCTGTCGTATCTGCAATAGCCCCCTACGGGTTTTCTTGTAAGGCACAGATAAACTATGGGTCGCCATTCGGTCATCGGCGCTCTCGACATTTGGAAGTGTCCCCCTCGAATACTGAAAGACAAATCCGTTAGAGCTTCGAAGTGGTAGATCGGTTGCCGCGTGATAATAACTCGGAGCCACACCGAACACGCTGCGGAGAAATGTTTGCGATTGATTTATGTTGTGGCATGTTGCCTTTACGGCTCCAGGGAGCGAAAGATCGCCAACGCCTGCACCGTGCTAAATTCTTACGTGTGCAAATTCGCGGTCCTTTGCTGTCGCTAAACTCAAGCGAAGTAAAAATTCACAGGGTCTCTTATGTTATCCCTAAGGCGACTTGAAGGCGAAAGCGCAAGCGCCGCGATGTAAACGTGATAGCGAACCTCCGAAGACAGCGCGCTCTCTGACGACGCTCTTTTGGCGCCGTTTCATTGGTACCTTTCGTTTTGGTACCTTTCGCGTCGCCGACGTGTTTTCGCTGAAAGACTTTAATGGTCGACTGAACTATGAGACATATAAAGCTTTCACCTTAATAAAGGGCTGTTTAGTAGATGCGCTACCTTGATAACAATATGATGTATGCACAAAGGCATCGGAGGCGTGTCGGGTATTGTCATTGGAGTCATACGAGCGATCTACTAAAACGCCCTAACGAAAAAAAAAAGTGTTACCCTACAAAAATATTTATATACGCTATTTCTTCACATTGGTAGCGAAAAAATACTTGTGGTCATTGCTTAACAGTTTCGCGGTTCCGCCGACCGTTCTTTGCTAGCAGACAATCCGGAAGTGGAGAGTGGTGCAACGATCGTTGGAAACGATATGTCTCATCCACAAAACACCTTTATGCTTCTCGGAGCAATCGACAGTGGGGCACTGATAGTACCGCGGGCAATGCGGAGCGGTGTTCAGAATCGCACATTGACCATGATATTACGACTCGTTCCGCTTATTGTACTTTATTTTAAGTCAAAGCGCAGCCGACGCTATACACGCTGATGGGGCTAATCATTCAGCGCCATAAGCCAACGTCAGGCGTCCTTCATCTTTCTGTACGTGCGCTATTATTCGCCGTGACCTGCGCTAGTGTCTGTCCGCCCTTGCATGTTCTCAGGCTTTGACTGCGCCAAGTATAGCCGCGCGTCCAGCGCTGGGGCCTTTCGCGTCAGCTGTCCTCCGAGAGGCGATTACGGGTACGTTACTCCAGAGTCTTAACTTCGAGAACAGGTTCCACACTCGCCACACTCGTGAACTGCTCTTGATGAGAAGTCAGCGACTTTTCAATGGACCAGGTAATGCGCTCTTTGAAAAAAAAGTAGACACGAAAAAAAGAAAACGGCGACCGCCTTTCGTCCCCGCCCCAGGGCGAGAAGTTTAATAACGCATACTTCACATCGCACGGCTTTTTTCGGGGGTTTTCTTTCGCTTTACGCGCAAAAAGTTGCGGCGTTCCCACCCGGAAACTGCGGGGGTTCGCCGCGGTCAGGTGATTACCCCCCCGTACGCGTCCGAGAACTCGGACCTCACGGAAGCCGACACGGGGAGAACGAAGGGACCGTCTTCGGCACGAAAAGCGCCAAATTTCGGAAAAGTAAGGAAAGAAACTGTTTGAGGAAAGGACTCCCATGACCCTCAGAATGGAATTCGGAAACTTTTTCTCTTTTTTGTTAAGCGCGATCACGACGTGGCGGTCGTCAAGGTCAAAGCGACTAGAGCGAACGGCCCTCGTTGTTATTAGTGTCCTAGGTTGTTGCGCACACTCTTTTTTTTTTTTAAGCGCGGTAATTGAGCTAGGCTTGCCGGGACTATCTTGTCTGCTCTTTGTCAGACAGGGAAGTTTGATCATTCTATTTCCGCGCAGAAATACGTTCTGCAGTTGGTCTCGCCTTTCCGGCACTCGGTAACTGCGGTCTGACGGTTCAAACTGCAGGGTGGCTTGCCGGGAGTCTCTTAGCAGCACCTTCGAGTCAGCAAGGCTGTAGTGTTGGAGCTACGTCAACGCCGCGCTGACATCCGCTAAGTGAGAAGCCATCACTATGGCCCTGTTCTCGAGGTGCCTTTCAGTCGCATGCCTCGCCCAGCCGGTAGAGGGAGGCCAGAATCAGCCCGACCGATCTGTCACAGCCGTCTTCAACGCCACCGCACGAGAAGGCCTAAAGCTTCGAGTTGGATGGGCGAGCTCTAGAACGTGCACCGTTAATTCCACTTGTGTAGAAGGACAAGGATTGCTACGAGCAAGTTTGATGGGATAATCCATCTTTTTATTCTGTCGAAGTAAATTTCAATCAATTAGGGATTGGGGAAATGTTTCTAGATTCAGACCTTAATTGCTACTATAATGGTCTTGGTAAGAAAGAAAAGCTAAAGGGGACTAGATGGAGTTTCCAAATGCGACAGGACTTTTCTTCTTCTGCTTTTCTGCGCCAAGCGGGGAAGACACGACAAACTTGACGCTCTGCGCCAAAACTAATTCTGGAGAAAAATAAGCGACGACTCTGGCGACATCAAGTTTGTTTCCATGTCCACGTGGGACGCTCCTGGAACTCAACCGGCTATAGTAGGTTACAAGTCAAGAAGGTAGCGGCAAATGCCCCTCAAAGGGAATCATATATCCCTCCGCCACCTCCGCATCCAATAGCGTCCCATCGTTTCCGTGATGTCGCGGCCGACGCGCGAGGAGGGTCTTGCCTTTCTGTACATATTTGCTATATCTTTCGACTTTGGCTTAGCATTGTGGAAGCCACGAGAGGGAGATTAGAGTCATCCCCTCCGATGGATACAAAGACGACTTTCGGGGATTAGCTTCCCCCTCCGATTGATACAAAGGCTGCTTTCAGGGCTCGGTTCCCCCTCCGATGAATACAAAGATCGCTTTCTTAAAAAGTGGGGGTCGGAGACAAGTTGGCACCACTCTGTGGCCATTATCTATCCATTGAAGCGGAACAAGGAGCGTTTCCAGGGAACTCTTCTTTCGACTGCGGAGGGGTTTGAAACCGGCGCACCACGCTTGTGGGAGGAGCTTCTCCTACCTTCTTAACTTGTAACCGGCTATAGTGACAACTAGTGACCACTATAGGGCGTCGCGAACCAATGCGGAGCGCAAGTTCGTCTGCTGCTTTTGCAGGAGTTCCGGTGACGTCAGAAAGATGCCGAGCTCTGATTGGCTCTGGTTGGAAGGATAGTGGGTAGACCTCAAGGCAGCTTGCTTTGAGGTCTACCCACTATCCTTCCAATCAGAGCCAATCAGAGCTCGGCGTCGTTCTGACGTCACCCCAAGCCCTGCAAAAGCAGCAGACGAACTGGCGCTCCGCATTGCACGGGCGGCTTTGGTCGAGCTTCAGAGTGTTGGCCGCTTGGGGCCTGGTGGGGGGTCCTTTCACATCAAGAAAAGGAAGTTTTGCGCATTGTTCATACGCCGCGTAAAGTAGTTCTGATGCGATTTGTTTGTTGGAGGAAGAAGCGATGCTTTTGGCGTTTGAAACGTATACCACTTGATAAGATATCAACTGTCTAATCTACAATGCACCTACATATATCTTAATTCTCTCTATAAAGGAGGAAATTAGTAATTCTCCGCGTAGAGCCGGACTTTTTTAACTGCGGTTCTTGAGATGAAAACGAATAGAGGTGGTATTGCGCGAACCCGCCGGTGTTTGAAGTTTCGACGAGGTTCGACCATTTCCAAGTTTGTACTTGTTGTTTATTTTATTTGCATCAAGTACAACCTACAGGATACTCGAGGCTTGTGGAAAAAAGCTGTCGCAAGGCCAGCTTGAGAAAGCCAAAGGCCCCTACATTGGCATTTATGCAGCACCAAAAATATAGTCAATATGCCACGCAGTTTACAGCATTAACAGCAAAACAAAAATGAAGAGAAGCAACAATGTACACAGTCAACTTACGTCACGACCGCGCTTCAGCTCGAAGTTCGTGAAAAGTTTAACAGAAGTTTGAGTAATATATGCGCGTGCCCATAAACTGTTAATTAAAGGACGCCGGCTGGTGGGAGAAGGGTGCGGCATGTTTAATTGTTGTGAAGGTGCGTTTGCACGCGTAATTAATATCTGGAATCTGAAATTGTGTATTGTCTATATATATATATATATATATTTATATATACTTAAAGATTTGAAAATGTTGTTTAGAAGTCGGGCAATATTGTTGAAGAAGCCGAACTTGGTTGAATTTTGTCAAAAGGTCGGTAACAGGTTGAGAGTCAAGTGCAATGGATGTGCTCCTCCCTTCGGCTCGTGGCGCTATCTCGGCCTATAGGTGTCCGCATTAAGACGGAGCCATATTGCGGA
This sequence comes from Ixodes ricinus, assembly GCA_037355805.1. Classification (NCBI taxonomy): domain Eukaryota; kingdom Metazoa; phylum Arthropoda; class Arachnida; order Ixodida; family Ixodidae; genus Ixodes; species Ixodes ricinus. The sequence continues at coordinate 10,262 of JAZHYW010008241.1, forward strand.
CATGGTACCGCGTGACACTTCAAAAGATTCCCAGGACGTCGAAATGAACCCTCCGTCCTCCGCTGGGGCGTGCCCGATGCCCTTCGTCGTTTTGGCGCGTATAATAACCCTCGAACTTTGCTCCTTGCGCAGGGCCCTGAGCCAGCAGCTGCAGGCGGCCGCGGTGGCGGCGGCGGCGGCGCAGTCCGGCGCCAACGGAGCCTCGGCGCCCGGAGCCGCGGCGGCCCCTTCCCCACCGGGCCCCGCGCTGCTGGCGTCGCAGGTGGCGTCGCAAGTGGCGGCGGTGCAGACGCCCCGGCGGACCCGGAGTCCGAGCGCCGACGCCTACTCGGAGTCCCTCAGGAGGCGCAAGGTCCACAAGTGCGACTTCGAGGGCTGCCAGAAGGTGTACACCAAGAGCTCGCACCTCAAGGCGCATAAGAGGACGCACACAGGTGGGTCCGCCGAGCCCAGAGTGGCAATTCCGGCAAGCCGAGGGCTCCCGGAGAAAACGTTCCCGGACAGAAGGTCTGTGAACAAAACTTGGAACCGCGAAACCCCGAACGAAGTAGTCGGCTCGAGTACATTTTTAATGCAGAGGGCATTTTTTGTCTCATCAAAGCTGAGACCCGCATTGCGTCGCCGTCGCCTTACCACGCCAACAGATGCGACGCGGAAGCGATGTCATCGGCTAAATTTAGAGGCCCTATGCGTCCTCCTCAATGTATAGCGCAGAACACCATTATGGGCCGCGTGTTCACGGGGCCGATGCCACTACCGGTCACACGATCGTGCGTCGGACGGCGCCGGGTCACCTGACGTCTCCCTGTCACACATTGTGGTATCACGTGGCCTCACGGTTTCAAAAACCCTATGTTGGGTGCAGAGGTCGGCATTTTAGTTAGCCCTCACTCACCCTCAAACTCATAGCCACACTCACCCTCACCCTCACTGCTACACTCACCTTCAGCCACTCACTTACCCTCATCCTCACAGTCACACTCACCTTCAGCCCTTCGTTCACCCTCACTGAACCTCACGCCCCTCACGCACCTCACTGCCCCTCACGCACTCACGACCCTCAGGCACACATGGCCCTCACGCCACTCACAAACTCACCGCCCTCACGCCACTCATACCCCTCACACCCCTCACGCACTAATGGCCCTTACGCCCCTCACCGCCCTCGCGCCCCTCATGCACTCATGGCCCTCACGCCCCTCAGGCATTCACGGCCCTCAGGCACTCACACCTCTCACGCCTCTCACGCACTCATGGCCCTCACGCATCTCATGCACTCACTGACCCCACGGCCCTCAGGCACTCATACCCCTCACGCCCCTCACGCACTCATGGCCCTCACGCCCCGCACGCACTCACCGCCCTCACGCCCCTCACGCACTCATGGCCCTTACACCCCTCATGCACTCACCGCCCTCACGCACTCACGGTCCTCACAGCGCTCTCAGCCCTCACGGCACTCACTCACCCTCACACTCATGAATTTTCCTGGTTCAGAAACTCAGTCACCCTCACCTCACCTGTGAACATGAGGGTGAGTGAGGGAACTCATGAGTGAGGTTTGCCGAAGTATGGTTGGGTGTCGGGTAACGCGATGTCAGGTCACGTGACCACGTCGCGCGGGGTCGGGTCGCAGTGTCACCAGACGCAGTGCCGCCGTGGCAAGGACGTCACATTACATCACGACTTGACAACGTCACGCCACTAGTCAGCGTGCCGTCACGTCGCGCCGTCACGCTGCCCAGATTTGTGGCGCGAATCTAGTTCCGGGGTACGTGCAGTGTCCACACCTCGTAGAGGCTCGTTTGTAAAACAACGCGTTGGCCTGTACAGGTTTTTCTTCTTTTTTAGGTTACATGGTAAAAGATAAGCACAAAAAAGACGGGACGCAGAGAAGTAGAACACAGGACGAGCTCTGCGCTCGTCCTGTGTTCTACTCTTTCTGTGTCCCGTCTTTTTTGTGCTACTCTTTTACCATGTACGTTAACGACCAACTGGCCCATCAATCCACCATTTTATTTTTTGTTTTAAACTTTACAGGCTTGTTAAAATGAAAAGTCGCAAAAACTACAATGCAGTCGCTAAAGATAAGTTATACTTCCAGGGTACATGATATAATTAAAAATTAAAAATAACGCAAAGACATGGATGAGAGCAAGAAGGTAGACGGAAAATAGCGCTGTCTTACAACTGAAGTTTATTTGTGCTAACATCGAGTATCAGTACTGCAACGCCAAGCAAACAAAAATGTAAAAAAACCATAAAAAAGGATGCCAGGTGTACCAGTCGGCCAAGGTTACGCATTGCTCCAGTGCACCTAAATAGCAATATTCTTTATCTGTCCAACCGTCTACCTTCGTTCGTCTACCTTCTCATTCTTGTCCGTGTCTTTGTGAAGTTTCTAATTTTTAACCTGGAAATTCAAACTAACCCAAACGTCATCGTAAGACGTAATATAGTGGGCTGACTGTCACGGTTAAGTAGGATAATTAACTCAACTGCGTTAATTAACTCTTTAACGAATAAAGATAAACATATGGTTCCAACTGGGAACTTACTGAGCATCATCAAAAACCACTAAATCAGTAAAGTTTAGAAATATAGGGTGGTTCAAGTCACCAGGCTCGATCTAAAATGGACCGTAAAATTCGACGCCTGCACGTAGCCATCTAAAATTTTCGTCAAAGGTGTATTTCACAGGTCGGTTTTTCCTTGTAAAATTACAAAGCGTAGTTCTATTTTAGTAAAAAATAGGGCCAAGAAACTTGCCAGGGTCTACGGCGGGCAGCGACCCAGACGACCAAGTCCTGTAGCGGGGTGTGTTTGGCGTTCGTATTGATAGATGGCGTCGGGAGCAGCGCCTGAAGGTGCAGCCGACCAGCGAAAGATAGCAGACGACAGGCAGACGAAATCCGTTGGCAGAAAAAACGCCGCCGTTATGCGGACGCGTTTTTTACTTGAAGTTTTGCTTTTATTGTTCGCATTTATTTTTTAACCGAAGGTACATTTTAAAAGGATTATGTTCATTTTAATAAACCAGGGTGGTCGCAAGCCGTCGCGATAAGGAGGTTGCGCCATCTATCAATACGAACGCCAAACACACCCCGCTACTGGACCCCTGTCGTCTGCGTTGCTGCCCGCCGTAGACCCTGGCAAGTTCCTTGGCCCTATTTTTTACAGAATGAGAGCTACGCTTTGTAATTTTACAAGAAAAAAACGACCTGTGAATTACACCTTTGACGAAAAGTTTAGATGGCTACGTGCAGGTGTCGATTTTTACGGTCCATTTTAGATCGAGCCTGGTGACTTGAACCACCATATACTTAGAGCGCGCAGTGGTGCGCTAAGGTTACCGCTCGTGCAACAGGCGCAAAACTATGCGCAGAGCAAGTCGTCTGCTTCTTTGCAGGGCTGTGGTGACGTCAGAAAGACGCCGAGCTCTGATTGGCTCTGATTAAAGAATAGTGGGTAGACCTCAAAGCAAGCTGCCTTGAGGTCTACCCACTATGCTTCGATCAGAGCCAATCAGAGCTCTGCGTTTTTCTGACGTCACCACAACCCCTGCAAAAGAAGCAGACGAACTTGCCCTCCTCATTGACACGAAAGCGCGCCCGCGAGGTTTTTCCGTCTTTTATCATTCGCATTTTCACGCCGCCAACCTTGCGCCTGTTGAACGAGTGGTAACCTTGGGGCACTACCGCTCTTCCCACCTGCTCCAAGGTATTTTTAAAATTCACTGATTTTGTGGCTTTCGATGCCACCCAGCGAATTTCTAAGGGGAACCATATGTTTATTTTCACCATCTAAAAAGTTAATTAGATCTTATTTAATTATTAGACTGATCGTGACAATTAAGAAACTATGTAATGTGTACCTGGCCGTGGACTGCCAGGCTGGGGAGCGATCTGCAGCGGAACAGGTGTCTGCCACGTACACCACCGCTGCGGTGACACCGCCAGGATCGCTGCCGGCGGCAGCATGACACGTCTATGACGTCATCAGACGGAAATCGAGGGACCGCTTTTTGGACGCGGTAGACACTAGTCAGAGGTGTCCTCTAGGCACCATAGTAGTAGTAGTACCGAGTGGCACGTAAAACCCAGTGGGACGTGAACGGACTCTTGGCCTTGCAGGGGAGAAGCCGTACACCTGCACGTGGGAGGGCTGCACGTGGAAGTTCGCCCGGTCCGACGAGCTGACGCGCCACTTCCGGAAGCACACGGGCCAGAAGCCGTTCAAGTGCCAGCTCTGCCAGAGGTCCTTCTCCAGGTCGGACCACCTGTCGCTCCATATGAAGAGACACTGATGACGCGGCAACCTAGGCGGAACGCACTTTCCTTTTCTCGGTGAGTGCGACTCCAATTCTGCGATGCTGCCGGCCCTGTTTACGTCGCTAGGGGGTCGTCCAAATGGGGCGGGTATGCACGTGCGGGCCGCACAAACAAGCACGATTTTACGATTTAACGCAGATTAATCGCAGATGGCGCGGCTCCAACCGTTAAATTGTTATTTCAGCTCCGCGGAGCCGTCAAACGCTATCCCAAACACGTCGAATCGTTGCTATGCATCAGGCAATAATTCAAAGACGTCTTAATGTCTCTAGAATCGGGAGAAATGATTTCACCCAGTAACTAGGTTTTTTTGCGCAGAATGAACTTAATTGCTGGCTTCTAGGTGCAGAGCATCACGAACCAAAATGTGATAATACGGATAGGTGTCTTTGCAAAGATCACTTTGTTCCTTGATGGGAACAGAACCGGTGTAACTCTCTCAGAAGTCTGATACCATACCCCTGCGCTACCGGTGCGGATTAGACAATTGTTAATTCAGTTGCCATGTATAGGGTGGCTCCAGTGAATCTTACGCTATAAAACGTTCTGGAAAAATAAACCCCTGCATATAGAAAGCTGAACCTTTCGCATATTATGCTTTGAGGTGGTGCATTTTAGCTGATGAAATTTTAGGCATAGCTTCCTTTTCGTGAAAATGGCAGGGGTCATCGGCAAACGGGTTCGCAGGCGACCAAGTTAGCAACGCTTGTAACCCGTGGCGTCATCTCCAGATAGACACAGCGAGCAGATGACTCACTATGTCGTATGCACGCTGTGTCTATCGGCAGATGGCGCCACGCGTTACAAGCGTCGCGAACTCGGTCGTCTCCGAACGCATCCACCGTTGACTCTGGCAAGAGTGCTGGTCTCATTTTCCCAGAAAGGGAGCTATGCGTCAAAAATTTCATCAGCTAAAATCCACCATCTGAAAGCACGTCAGTTGAAAATTTGAGCTTCTATTTTGCAGGCGTCGATTTTACGGGCCCTTTTTAAAGCGTAAGATCCACTTGAGCCTGCCCTATACATGTACTCATGGGTACAAAAAATGTGTCCCAATAATGTTGGGAGAGATCGAATGGTGTCACGTGATCACGAAGTCACCTCATGTTGGTCACGTAATCACTATGGCTTGTTTCATCATGTAGTTACTATACTGTAAAGTTCCGAGAGAACGCCCGCCCCCGAGAGATCGCCTACCCCGTTTTTTTTAGGCTAAGTATTTGTAACATAAGTATTCCGAAACATCGCCCACTCCCCGAATCCTGTCGGACGTCACGCAATGTCCGACGGGAATCGCGTCAACCGCGCAATTTACTGCGCACTGGCACGTCTGACAAGCGAGTTCATAGCGGGTTCCCGCGTTTTTGTCCGAGATCTGCGCGCGGGATATCGGCTCCCGTAACACGCGAGTTGTTACCGCGTGTATGTTGCACCGTGAAATGCGAATCTGCTGCGTCCGCAATTTGCGGTATCCGTTCCCGTGACATAAAGTTAGTAGCGGGTTCCCGCGTTTTCGTCCGCGATCTGCGCGCGCGATCTCAATTCCACGCGAGTTGATCCCGCGTGTGTATTGCATCGTTAAATACGATTCTGCTGCATTCAGGATCTGAGGTATTCGTTCCCGTAATCATGCGAGTTCGTGGCAGATTTCCGCTTGTCCGCGATCTGCGCGCGCGATATCGGTTCCGCGTGACAGTCAAGTTTGTAGCGGGTTCCCGCATGTCTATCGCAATAAAACTTGAATCTGCTGCGTCCGCGATATGCGGTATTCGTTCCCGTGAGATGCGCGTTCTCGGCGGGTCTCCGCGGGTCCTGTGCACCGTGAAACCGGCTGCGTCGACGACCTGCGGTACCCTTCATCGTGACACAGGAGTTCATAGCGAATTCCCGCGTGTTTATCGCATCGTGAAACGCGAATTTGCGGTGTCCGCGATCTGCGATATCAGTTCCCGCGTCACGTGGTTCGTAGCCGGTGCCAGAGTGTTTATCATTAATTTTTGATAAAGTGTTGCTGTGGCCATATGTGCGCACAGGGGGCAGGGGCGCGGCCGCCCCCTCTAATCATCTAGGGGGGGCAAAGTCTGGTCTGATTCGAGGCGCGACTGCGCTGGCGGTATGGTTTCTTTCTCGACGGTATAAAACACCGACGGGGGCTCTGGGGAAACCTCGCCTCCCCTAATGAAAAATCGTGCGCACGTCTATGGCTGTGGCATCCCCAAAGATAGCCCACCCCATGTTTTTCACCATTTATCTCTTCATTTTGGGTGGGCGTTCTTTCGGAACTTTAGCGTAGTTTATTTGATCACGTAATCCCTGTAGGTAACGCTGTCCGGTAATTCCTACAGGTTCTGCAATTACGTAATCACTATAGATTATGTGATCACGTAAGTCGCCATAGATTACGGGATCACATAATCTCTGTAGGTTATGTGATCACATAATTACTATAGGTTGTGTGATCACGTAGTCACTGTAGCTTCTGTGACTATACATAATCACTATAAGTTACATGATTGCATAACCACTACTGGTTCTGTGATTACGTAATCACAATGGGTTACGTGATCGTGCAATAAAACGTATAACTTACCTTGATACTTTGCATATAGCAGACCAGCTGCGCCACAACTGGTTTTTAAGCTTTTCGTGACTGCTTAAGTTACGACTAGTTGCATGACTGTGCAGCCGGCCGCAAGCAGTCACAAAAGGCTTAAATTCTGTTTTAGCCCTCTCTGGTCGTGAGCAGTCGCAAGTGTGTGGACCAGCCTCAACCCCAAAAGCCTAGCGGGCAAAATAGACAAAATAGAACCAAGCAGATCATAGGAGATGTGTACGTGGGCAAAAAGCCCCTGGTGCACAGTTTCGCCGGTGTTGAAGTGAGGCTCGAGCAAAGTGTAAAATATACAGCCCTCCACCCCAAACAACATTTAGTGTTTTTGTTCATCGCAAAAATAAGCTATCTATCGCCGAAACGCTCATTCTCCGCCAAAATGTAGTGCTAGAGATCCGAACCATATGCCAAAGTTTCAGAATTAACTGTTATCCCATTCAAAAGTTATAAGTGGTTTTCTGAAATTTTCAGTGGGAGAATGGGGCCCCTTTTTGCCTATTTTCGGTAACTGGCGCTATAGAGCTCCATGCATTCGACAGCTCTGCCGGCTGCCATTTTACCGTTGAAAACTTCAGAAAATCATCACTTATAACATTTGGGATAAGACAACGGTTAGTGCTGAAAGTTTGGCATCTGGTTCGGACCTCTAGTGCTACATTTGAGTGGAGAATGAGCATTCGGCGATGCATAGTTTATTTTTGCGGTGAAAAATCCCTGTAAAACGTTTTGGGGTACACCTTGTATGTAGGTATGGAACACCGTGCGCATCACAGCTGCCAGATAAAGTCCCCTCCTCGCCTTGGTTGCAGGCGGGACCACTAGATGGTCTTCGATACGCGGCTTACGGCAGCCTGTCGCGGGCCCGGTTTTACGATGCTTTTTTATGGGATACATGCTTGTTTTAAAGTTGTTTTCTGTGTGCACCATGTCATGAAAAATTTGGCACTTGCTCTAAGTGTTTTCCTTAGGCACTGCTTCGTAATTGACCCCTGTTTTATGCCTCAACAGTGGTAATAAAACTTTTATGAACGCGTTGAAGCAGAGGGAGTTCCGCTTCAACCTGTTCATATGATTTGATTAAAATGTGATTGTGCAGAATAAAGAAAAACGGCTACATAGATAGTTGTTGTTTGGCAATGTATTTTAATTACTTTTTTTTTGGAAAGTATGCAGGACAGTTGGTAGGGACGCTAGTGTGCGCATTCTTGTCACTCGTCCTGCACAGGGAAGGGGAAGGGGTAGAAAGAGATAGTACAGTAGAGGATGTGAGAGTGCTTCAGCCGTAAAGGTGCAAGTTTCCAAACATAAATTAGAAGCACGTGCATAAATATAACTAGGTTCTTTTTTTATCAAATGTACACATGACTGCATTAGGGTCATGACCCGCGAGAAACAACACATTCACAAGTTGGCACAAGGCAAACTTTACACTCGAAATGTCAGAACACGTAATTTATAAAATGCAAGGGATCTCAAAATTGTACTCTATTAAAAATATCTTATTGCTTATGAAACTCAAAGGTAACTACAAAAGTAATGTTGTTACTTTCATTGTTACTTCATAAGAGTAATAGAACTAGTTACATGCTAATTTAAAAAGCGTAGCTCGTTAAAGCTAAAAGTTATAAGAAATTAACAAAGTAACAGTAACACGTTACTTGTAGCACGTACTCAAGACCTCATAGCATATGAAAATAAATAATCAAGTAAAATGAAAGAGTCGCAAAGCGATTTACTTGCCGGGCCTTTATGCAGCAGCACTCAAAGTGTCATAAATAAGACAGCAGCATAGAACATAAAACCAAACATATTGAAATCAAGCACATAAATGCAAACACACAGTTCATGCTCCTGATAAAAGGGACGATTAAAAATTGTGAACTAAATTTGTCTCTTTGGGTGTAATCAAATCATCAAACATTGAGAAGACTTGTGACTTATCATGAAGTACTATAGTGTATGTTGTTAGAATGATCCTGTCGTCAGCAGAAAGAACAAAGACAACACTGCACACAATGGTTTTATGGAGGCTGGGCCAGCACGCGGAACCTACAGCGGTATGGTCGTGCGCGCCAGTATCCCGTCGTCCTCACCTTGCTCACAATACTTATAATTGTCTTCCGCAGTTGTTGAGGTAACGGTCTCACTTAGCAGTACATTCCTTTCCTTTGTTTCTCAACGAAATGTTTCCAGAGGTCAATAACAATTTCATGTTCCTCCACAAGTAAACAAACATTTGCATGATTGATTTTCTTTGTGAATTATGACACTAATTTTGCTTTACATGTGTCTTTGCAGACTATCAGAGGTCACTCAACTGCTCAATCAACGATGACAAGCGCACGGGCCTGTAGAAGGACAACGCCCACTGACTCTCCATGCCCCTACCTCCGCGAAAATGGACAATGCTTGTGGTGGCCTAGCAGAAAGAAGCCGTTCCTATATATATATATTCATAATATAAACAATGGACTGATAGTGATACGATGGACCTGACATGCGGAAGTACTCATTGCGTCGTAATTGTTGTAATTATGGTAGAAGTTCAGCAAGCGCTGCACCTTGAAGGCTAGCAGCTGCAACAGCTGATGTGAGCTTCTGGGTTGTTGTTACTATTAATCTTTTTGAACCATGCTCAACACATCCACTTCGGAGGGGTGAAAAAGTTCCCGAGGTTAAGTAAACCTATTTTTATAACCCCACGTGATCTGGTGCTTTCGCCTCCATTGGAACCGAAAGTGAACATGCCATTTTTTGTGTTTATTTTTGATAGGAATGGTGCATATGTGCGAACCTGTCCCACAAAGAATTGTGTAATTTAAATGCACTCTCTTAGGCACAATACCTATAAAATAATTGAAAACAATTAAAGTGAACCATGGGCTGTCTGAGTAGGCTCAAGCTTGTCAAGGTTTGCATGTTGACTCAGTAAAGCCGGTTTCAGCTGTCAGACATCTTGGAGAAAACGAAGGTGACGAAACGTGCCTGCCTCGACGAATTTGAACCACCTCGTTTCTTATTCACATGCAACGTCTTCCGATCTTCGAATGACAGTCGACGGGCGCTGCTGGTGTAAATACAACCTTTTGTAAATGTGTACAACGAGTTCCAACTTTGTTATCATTCCGTTTACATCGTCCAGTTATACATTCGCACAAATAGGGGCACTTCTTCATGGGCGTCACTGTTTGTACAATCACCGTACCTTGCATGCAGTGCTTTCTTTTTCCAGTGCTGGTAGGTTATTTCTATCTGAAACGATTTTTTGGGAGTTATCAGTCTGAAACATAATGCCATACGTTGTTTTACCTGCAACTTGTACTGCTCGTGAACGAGGCCCGCCTTTCTCCTTTAGTTCACGTGTGGAGATCCAATCATTGCCAAGCCCAGAACATAATTGATTATTCAGCACTGTCGTACCTCAGGCAGCGTTCTTTTGCGCGAGCAAAATATATTTTTCTGGTCGGTCGTTTGTTGTACAGATCCTGACGATCGACCCTCTGCACTAGACGGGAGTGTAGTATGCTGGCCTTGTACACAAGCAGTGCAAGTCATAATTGACAAAGTTCGGTAGTTCTTGAAACGCTAGTACTTCATACAAATGTTCAACCTGATGGGCCTTCTCAGTCCTTTGGCTGCCTTGATCTACCCAGGGAATCCTTTGTATCTTATGGGGTCACCTCATCCTCTTCCTATGCACGCTACTCTTGTTGGTGAGTTCATTGTTAGATATCAGCCCACAATGTTTCTTCGAGTTCATCAGCTGAGGCTCCATGGGATTCGTAGTCGTCAATGTTCTATGTTGCGCATCAGATATTGCCTGAAAGATATATTCAGCGACAGATGGTGTGCTGAGAGAACATTCAGTGTGTTTCCTACTCAATGTCAAGGAACCATCATTGGCTCATATTGTTATCAAATGTTGTTCACACCAATTGCCTCATTCATACTGATCAAATGTAGGCTCATTTTTCTATATGCTCATGTGAGAATGTATTATACATACAAAGTTTGTGAAGATTGTTTCAGAGAACTGTTTCTAATATATTTAACTGCGATACAATCTTTGTACACTTTTGAAACCTTGTGTGCATAACAAGTTGCATTTTCATGTTGTGATGAATGACTGTGTGATGGTGTGGTGTTTATTTAGTGTGGATGTTGTTTGGTTGTGAAGTACAACGGGGAAATTGTCTGCAATTATCTAACTGAGAGAAAATCGGGACAATATGTAAGTTTAGATGGAAGTGACAACACTTACAATATCTTTCTCAACCTAAGGTGCCCTGCAGAAATTTTTGTTCTAAATGGCAGTTAGGAACATTGCAATCAGCAAATCACAATGTAGAGTTCCAGCAGAATCATGAGTAATATCGGCTGTCTGAGAAAAAAACTTGTTTTGAACGCTAGTATGGCAAAACCATGTAGTCTGCATAAAATTCTTATGGTAACGGTTCAAACCCATATTTTTCTTCGAAAAACAAGAAAATTCCCGCGTCACTTTGTTTGATAGAGTGATTCAATTTATTAGACTGAAAAAGTCTTGCAGACGTTTTCGATGTAATCCAGACTTTTCAGACTACCTTGTTGTCAAGCAGCTAAGCTCACGGCTGTGTGCCAACCCTCCGTTGTATGCAGGATGAACAGTCGGAAGTCAGATTCTGTAGAGGTTCCTGTGATGTCTTCTTTCTGAGAATAATATTAAAACAAGAAGGGTATGTGAGCACAAACAAGTGTCCAAGAAACCGAATCCTCGTAATTTCGTTGCAGAACTACGACATGGTTCAACTCCGTCCATTGGAAACCTGTGTTATCAGTGTATTCAAAACGCATCGCATTATTTTGATTTAATTTTTGTTTCATACCCTGGTACATAACATACAAAGGACTGACCCTCACTCCTTATATTTACGTCTAAAAAAGAGTTTTCTGATACATTCAAAGTTGAGATCAACGTGAAGGCCGGTAGCCAGTGATGCAGACCTGCCTCGCAAGTCAAAGTTAATTGCGGCTTTCGAGGTCTAGGATCTTCAGGCATTTGAATATAAACTGATCGCTTATTTTCTGCAAACTACTCTTCACTGGAGCGTACCTCATGCACATTATTGCAGTGATAAATATATCAAAACCTGTTTTTACCAAGCCAGTACCTTTATGTGGTCCTTGACCTATGCAAGCGCAGAAATCAGTTCCCTATGCTAATGATGTGACAATCTTGCTTAAAATGAAACATTTAAGACAAAAAGCAGCAAGAAACAACTTTTTAGAACTCGCGAGTGCTTGGTTACATTAATCAAGGTCTCAGACGAAGACTCGCATATTTTGTTAGTTTTGCTGGACGTTCTGCTCTGTTTCATCCGAGGCATATACTGCGGTCCTATCATGAAGCGACCTGAACGCATGACCTATCTTCTTGGCCTCCACTACTTTCGATTTGTCGAAATAAACGCGCTCGCAATGTTCAGAATTAGTATTCTGTTATTTTGTTGACACTTAATCAGATAACATTCATAATGAAAATGATGCATTTCGATATATCTCTGAACCCAGGAAATTTCTGCTGATCAGACTGGAAAGAAATATGCAGGGTGTTCTATTTCCCCTACAACCTAAGTTTTAGAGGGGCGAGAATTGCACGTGTGAAGTCTTCACAATGTATTTATCAGGCTCGGCGGATATATGATGTGGAAACAACCGACCTCGATAAGGTGAGTAATTAACTAGAGTCTGTTAGTCGATGAACTTTTTAATTGTTGCTTTTATCGGTCATGATGCCATTGCAGTATGGACGGCAGTTACGATTAGAGTCTGAACCAACTTGAACAGTTCTTTTGTTCTTTAGTTCCCAAAGGGTTCGAGATCTCCGTCGATCAGTTT
>JAZHYW010008242.1:0-45233 GCA_037355805.1 Ixodes ricinus
AAAAAATGTCCCCGCTAAATCTAGCGGAATATTTTCCCCTAAATGGATGGCGAGCAGGAGAGGAGGAGAGGCATAGCCTCCTCTCCGTACCTTCCCCGCCCCTCCTCAAGAGCTGCGCTCTATATTCGGCGTTACAGGGAGTTGTAAACGGCTTTGTCTGTTTTGAGCGGCGGTGTACATATGGCGTACCAAAACTGCGCTACTAGTCTCGTTGTAAAGAAGTGTGGAAGCGAACGTATTCGCCTTTACTCTCCGGTGCGACAAGGCTGTTCACTTTGCCTTTGCTTTCTTTTTGTATTTTTTTATCAGCCGTCTGGTCTCAGTATTTCTTATAATGGTTTTATTCCTGGGCGTAAGTTGGAAGCTACTTAGGTGCGCATTTTAGCGTACGCGGATTATGTGACGATGTGTTTTTCGTAGAATCCGACACTGCCGAAAAGCCGTCGAGCTTACTGAGATGTTTTGCGAAAATACGAGTAGCTTCGTCAACTGGGATAAATATTTGGGTCATTGACACGTCAACTGGCCTTTAAAAACCAGTTGATTTTAAATGTGTTGCACGAACGGAATAACCGCCCTATTATCTTAGAGCTCCCCTAGAACAGCACAGCAACAATGACGACTATTGGGTCAAGCAGGTTGCAGCTTTGCGCGCCAAAGCGACCAAGTTGAGAGGTTATGAGATGTCTATTTTTGCGCGTGCGTCGGCTCGCAATGAGTTTCTTGCCGCAAATGTGTGGTATGGTTTGCAGGTGCTTCATTGCTCACAAATTAAAACACATAAATTATGCACCGTGTTTTTTATTGTTTCTGTTTGGTGCCCGGTTTTGGAAAGCACGGGTCGTACAAACCCTGCTTCGTAGAGTGAAGACAGGGGAATGCGGGGGGGGGGGAGGGGGGTTATTGGTTCATGAGGGCAACTTGCCAATATATCTATTTTCTCAGACACCAAAGATATTCATCTTTACAAACCTTTATTCAAGAGAGATGACGTGGACCCTTTCCTGAGTTTATAGTTCCGTCAAGCGAGGATGTAGGCGTATATATGAAGTAAGTTGTTGCTGTTTACTGGTTTTGAGTCACGTGTTTCTCACACGAATGCTTGCATTGTCCAACATTCCTAGTAGAACCTGGTTAGTTGAATGAGTTTCTCCATGCAGTAGCGTGGTCTGTCAACTGCATAGTGTACAAAAAGCAGGGAATAGTTGACCGCGTTATCCTAGACTTTTGGGATGCGGTTTTCTTTTGGGACGCCCTGCGAAGAACCCTCAAAATAGATTTCCCATTAACACCCCAGGGCATACGATTTTGAGCGGTAAAAGGAGAAAATGACATTTCCTACAACATGATCCTGCTGCTGGGACTGCACAACGTATGGCAGTTCCGCATAGCTGTACGCCACGCGGATATCGATGTTCGCCCCGTGAATACTAAGTATTTTGTTGAGCACAGGTACTTTTTAAAGAAAAGTTATAGGGACCAGCAACCTACGAGTGAGTGACTGCCACTTCTTGAGGAGTTTCATACCCCCAAAGACATGTAGAACTTGCGAGAATAGCCAATATGGCTAGTTTATTTTAGTCTTTTATCGGGATTGTTTGCCAACGCATTGTATCATCGTCCAGGTCAGAAAATATATTTAAAAAAACGCCGCGTGCATGGTGGAGTTGACAACGCATGTGACTAGCTGTCACGCAGGGGAATGTAGTTTGAACCCCGCTCGGCACGGATTCTTATTTTATTATTTTCATACTATTCTTAAAAATTCCAGCCCATTCACGGCTAGGCTTTAATTGACTGTTCTTGTTCAGAACATCCGTGAACATGCCGCCGGTCTGAGAATAACGGTAGTGCACTGCCTCTGGTCAGTCACCCTTACGTTGACGGCGCAAGATGAGCGGCAACTTTCTCTTCAAGTTTGTAGGCACATGTTTGCCTCATTAAACGTTTAATTTTCGTTCTAAATTCCTCTACTCTTTTATTCGTGAAAACATTGCGGCAGTCGTAAAGATGATAGAAATAAAGAGGTAAAACATATGTGCCTGAAATACATATGCTGACAATCCATCCTTAAATACGCCCTGAGCGGTATCAAGCACTAATGCCATCGTACGTTTTATGCCCTGCACACACTCAAAACGCAGTTATCTCTGAAGGTATCTAACTTTTTGCACTCCAAAGAAGCTGTAAGAACTATAAAAATTAGTGTGATGATTTCTGCGAAGTTGTTTAGAAGTTCAGCTGTTCTTCCATTGATCGCCACGAAGTGTAGGGGAGAAAGATAATGTTATCATTGTGTTGCAACCTAGAGACACTCATAATACCATTCTTTTTTATCTTTGAAGTTACTGTTTTCTAAGGCGAATGCCTTATATGTGCCATTACGCGAAAAGGCGTCGTCGTTGACCCAGAAAGACTGCCATAAAAATACGTCATCACGCACGCGCTGCTCAAGGTAAAAGCGGTCGCACCTCATAAATAAAACACACAAAAAAGCACAGAACGCAGATGCTTTGTCACGGAAGCCGTGAAGCCGGGGGGAGCCGCGCCAACGCGCCGCTCAAGGTCAAAGAGGACGCAACTCAGAAATAATACACAAAGAAAAGCTCAGCAACACAGATGCTTCGTCACGGAAGCCGTGAAGCCGGCGGGGCGCTGCGCCTGCGCAGTGGGGGAGAGGGAGGTCACCGCAAGACTTTAATGCTTTCGCATTCCCACATGTAAGCAGTCTTAAGTTTATGTTAGACTGGTGGCAGCTGAAGCCCGTTTGCTTTAGTGACGTCTAACTCCTGATCAGCTCAGATGGTAGAGCGCTCCACTGGAAACACCTGGACGAGGTCGGATGTTTTCGATACCTGGACCAGGCGGATGTTTTCGGTCGCGCACCAGTCACCCAGCCATTTTAGGAGATATGTGTTTGTTCTTTGTCCCCCTTGTTCCCCTTCTCGAGGAATTAATTTTGTCATTCTTGTCCAGCTCACTTGCACCTTTGCATTTAATTGCATTATAATCATAACCTTAAAATTCAAGCCATACAACCTTGTTGGTATTAGACTGGTGGCACTTGATAAAACCCATCTGCTCTAATGACGCCTAATTTCTGGCTAGCTCAGTTGGTAGAGCGCTCCACTAGAAATGGAGATTTCTCTCTATCGACCAGGACCAGGCGGAATTTTTCGTTCACGCATCCGTCACCTAGCTGTGTTTAGCGGTTTGGGTTTTTCTTTGTCCCTTTTGTTCCTTTTCTCCAGGGATTATTTTGTCATTCTTATCCAGCTTGCTTGCACCTTTGATTTGATTCTATTAGAATAATAATCTTAAAATACAAGCCTGCCGTTCATCCTTGGTGGTGTTATACTGGTGGGAGCTGATAAAACCCGTTTGCTCTACTGACGTCTAACTCCCGGTTAGCTCTATCGGTAGAGCGTTCCACTGAAAATGAAAAGTTTCTGGTTCGATACCAAGACCAGGTGGATTCCTTACGCTGGACACCAGTCACCTAGCTGTGTTTGAGATTTGTGTGTTTCCTTGGTCCCTCTCGTTCCCCTTTGTCATGGATTATTTTCGTCGTTTTGTCTAACTCCATTGCACCTTTGCATTTAATTGCAATATAATCAAAAATGGATGGAAAAGCTGGTTTTCACCATCCCCCTTGACGAAGAGACATCGGGGATCTGTACGTTCGCCACCCCTATTGGTCGGTACAGGTACAAGCACGCCGCATGTTACGGCTCTGATGGAAGAAGATCGCCGGTCGATGCTGACACACTGCTGGCAATCGGAGAGATAGGAATCCAAGAGTGAGAGTGCTGGACCACGTATTCCATAACACTTTAATTTATCAAGGAGTATTTGATGAATGAGGCAGTCAAACGCTTTACTAAAATAAATAAAAATACCTAGTGTTAAAAGGTTGTTTTGAATGTTATTTAGATTTACTTCTTTCTGAAGCAAGAGCGCTGGCTGTCGACCTTCCCTTTCTAAAACCAAATTGGAAGTCAGTTATTATTTTATGTCGATGAAGAAAACTTCCTACGCGAGTTTTGACAAGCGTTTCTAGTCCCCTAGAACAAATTGGCGGTATGGATATTGGTCTTACAGTTAATCATTCTGTTCACATCACCTCCTTTGTGAATCACAATAACTTTGGCAAGTTTCATATCTGCGGGGAACTCACTGCAAGCCAAGTTGAGGTCAAATATATGTGCGAGGTACGGTGCAATTATGTCAATGACAAGCTTGACTGGCTTCATTCGAAAATCGGTAATATCAACGACTGTTACTATTTTTGAGTCGCATGAATATTTTGTAGACCTCAAATTCATTTGTTGTATTGAGAAAAGGGACGAGCTTGGGCTCTGTGTGATATATTTAACAGCATCTTCATTATGTGTGCTTGAAACAAGATTTACCATGTAGGAATTGAAGCATTCTGCCAGTGGGACACCGGATAGCGTTTGGTCATTGATCAGTTGCTCCCCCATTTTATCGTTACGTGGGCCGCGCTGGAGAACCTTATTTATAGATTTCCATATCACAGCAGGACAATTTTCTGATTTATATCTGAAGAGGTTTGCCTGATACTGTGCTTTTGCTTGTTTTAGTAGAGAGTTTAGTTTATTTCGATATTTTTGAATGATGCTATATTGCCTGGGTGTCTTGAGAAAATAAACTTTTTGAACAAGATGCTCTTTTTCTAATCATTTTGTTGAGATCAAGTGTGATTCAATGTTTTTGTGATTTTCTGGATCGAGATATTACTTTATACAGAAAACATTCATCATAGCACTTCTTGAACAAGTCATGAAATGTATTGTAGGCATCATTTACGTTCGATTGTAATGTCACAGATGTCCAGTCGAGAGCACATATTTGGTTTCTAAAATGCAGCAAACCGTGTTTCGTTAATGGTGGGAAAGAAAAAAATATTTGATTTCGCTCTTGATTTCAAATTACAGAAACAAAAGGCGAGGAAAATAGGAATATGGTTGCAGATGCTAAAACTGATCGTACCAGCTGCAGTAAGTCTTTGGCCCATATTTGTAATGAAGAAATCCAGTACGCTTTCACTTTCAAGAGTAGTTCTAGTAGGTGATAAAATCACATTCGCATATTCGAAAAAGCTCCGAACATTGCTAACATTGCTAAATTGGATCCCAGCATGGGAAAGTTCCATTATATTAATATTAAAGCCGCCACCAAGAACAACAGAAAAATTATGTGTTGATGCAAATTCCAAATAACTATCCAAGAAGGATAGAAATCCTGCAACGTTGGCCGACGGCGGACGAGACACGACAGAGAAAGCCGACAGACACTAGGTAAGATTAAAATTTCGTAGTCTTCATTCATTTCAGTCAGGCAGTGCAGTATTCGGTAAGTTTCGCGTTGCTCTGCATAAACGGCGACACCGTCACCCCTCCGACAGATTTAATTTCGGCAAAAATGTTTGTATCCAGGCAAATTTAGCACGGGCTGGTCATCTTGGTACTCACGTCTCTGAGAACATTATAACATCAAAAGCAACATCGCAGTCATCAAGGAGTGTGCAAACATCGTCCTCCTTGTTTCGGAGGGAACGCACATTAAGAAGTAAAACAGTAACATCTTTTGGATTTGTGTGCTCCTTAACGTCTGATGACAAAATTATTTCATGGTATTTCATTTTACTGCAGATCTACCTCAATTTCAGCCGAAGTCATCATCATGGGCCTTATGGCAAACGGCGCTGTTTTCGGACTTCTAGCAAAAAAATATTCCGTTTCCCACCCAAGCGTATTTCCAGCCGCACTCTCGCTTTCGGTTAATAGTGAGTGCAAGCAGCCATCTGAGAACCGGACATAGGTTTTCATTGACGATAGACAGGTGCCGCCGGCAAGATATTAAGTTGCGTGGACGACATCCGGGTATGTCGTGCCTTTTCAAGAACTGAGTGGCGCTTTCAACAGCTTGCAGAGCTGCACGATGATATTAGGCGCCATGGTGTCACGGCCCGAATGCCGTCAACCGTGCCGGCATGCCCGAATGCCGTCAACCGTGACTGGCTCACCAATCTGCTGGCACAACCTGGTGACCACATAAACAACGTTCTCATTTGGCTGCTTGGCAATGCCCGTGATTTCAAGGTTAAAGTTGCGTGAGTACTTGTGATGTGCGCGGCCGTGAACCATCACCGGAGTACAGATGTTTTCGCCATGACGTGGCTGCGCGTGCCACGAGACATACCGTCGACGGCCGGAGAGGGAGCGCGAGCGGAAAAAGAACGAAAGGAGGAGAGAAGAAGACGAGCGTTCCGAGGAGCTGGCTGACGGCGGAGTGCGTCCTGGTTCGACTAGGCCGGGAACGCAAGAATGCGCTTCCCTGGCCACCGTTGCCGCTGAGTGCGTCCCGGTTCGACTAGGCCGGGAACTCAAGAATGCGCTTGCCTGGCTACGCTCCCGCTGAGTGCGTCCTGGTTCCATAAGGCCGGGAACTCGGCGACTCGTCAGCCTGCCCACCGCCCTCGCTGGGTTCGTCCCGGCTTCCGAAGACCCGGGACCCAAGACTCCGCCCGCTCAGCCATCCCCACCGTCGCAACGACAGAGGACTCAAAGACCCAACGTATGACGAACATTTCTCTATTGCAATTAAGAACTGTGGAAGCCGCGTGTGTAACGTCTATTGATGTCGCTGTTCTAAAACGCTTTTGTAGAACCTTCGCTAATACCGTTGCTGTAAATATTTTTCGTTATATCTCCTTTGTTTAAACAATTCCAACGGTCTCGTTCTCATTATTTATGACACGACATTCCCACGAACCTATGACAAATTGGCGTCCGCGACAGGACGAGACCGTTTGAATCTGGTGGTGCATAACAGCAGAAATGGAGACGAGGGAAATCATATCTCTGGGCCAAGCGCTGGGTCTCGCAGGAGATGACTTACGCAAATGGGTAGAGGCGGAACGAGCGCGTGAACGGGACGCGAAGATAGCGGAAAGAGAAGCGACAAAAGAAAGACTAGACGCCGAACGAGCGCTGGCTTCTCTTGAGCAGGAAACTCTCCGGCTAAAGCTTCGCTTGGCAGAGGCTGCAATCCCAACAGCATCCGCCGCCGCGGGTGACAACGGTACCGGATCAGAACCGTCGTTCATGATAAACCCGCATAAGCTAATCCCAGCATTTGACGACAAACGCGATGATCTGGACGCGTACCTCAAACGGTTCGAACACATCGCCGTGGCGCACAGCTGGCCAAAGGAAAAATGGGCCACTGCTTTGAGTATGTGTCTAGGCGGGGAGGCACTGAAAGTTTTCGGACGATTATCCCCGGAGGATTCAATGAAATATGATCAGGCCAAGCTCGCGCTACTCCAACGCTTTCGCTTCACAGCGGAAGGCTACCGTGAAAAGTTTCGCGAGAGCAAACCCGTAGACGGTGAAACTGGAAAGCAGTACGCCGCGCGACTCTCCAGTTTTTTTGATCGCTGGATAGAAATGTCCGAAACGGCCACAAACTTCGAGAGTGTACGAGACATTGTTGTCGCAGAACAGTTCCTCAACAACTGCCATAGCCGGCTGGCTCTGTTTCTCCGAGAGAGGAAGTGCAAGACGCTCAGCGAGATGGCAGAAGTGGCGGACGGCTTTCTCGAAGCACAGCGAGAGAGAAACCTACTTGTGTTCCGGGGAACGTACGAGTCGGGGGACACGAAACCGAAGGATGGCAATTTCCTCAACAAACCTCAGATTAAATGTTTCGTTTGTAATAAGACGGGGCATAAAGCATCAGACTGCCGCTCGACATCACAGGAACTCTTCTGCGTGCACTGTCGTCGCAAGGGGCACGACTTGAAATCGTGCAGATGGAAAGACGGCGGCCAGAATGTGTCTTCCTGTTGTATATCTCATCAAGACATGAGGAACAAGTCGCGGCAGGCTTCTGAACATGAACTGGAGAAACAAGATGAAGGGAACAAGGATCCCAACGTGGTTCAAGAAAGGTCGACGGCACATTATGACATGCCCGTCTTGGAAGGGGCACTGTTCGGCCAGACTGTTTCGGTATTACGAGACACAGGAAGCAACACCTTAGTGGTACGTCGCTCACTTGTCCCAGAGGTGGCATTTACGGGGACTACCGCCACACTAAAGTTGGTGGATGGCCGCAGCATCAAGGTTCGGGAAGCGGAAGTTGACATCGCCTCCCCCTATTTTGCCGGAACCACGATTGTAAAGTGCCTGGAGGATCCTCTTTACGATGTTATAATCGGAAATGTTCCCGGCTCACGCGAAGTCTCTTCCCCTGACTCGGAGTGGAAGAGATTGTTGCAGGTTCCTGATCATCCTGCAAGCGGAACCATGAATGACGAAAAACCGAAACATAACGCAATCACTTCGATCCTGGCCGGAGCAAGCTTTACTGGGCAAAGCCGAAAAGCGCCCATCGTCGACATTGGCTCCATCCAGGTGACAACGAAGAAACCCGTGCTCGCCGAGCGGGTGCTGGGCACCGTCCAGTGGTTCAACGTAAAGGACGGCTACGGCTTCATCAACCGCAACGACACGAGGGAAGACATCTTCGTCCACCAGACCGCGATCACGCGGAGAAACCCGCAGAAGTTCATGCGCAGCCTTTACGAGGGTGAGACCGTCGAGTTTGACGTCGTCGTAGGCGAGAAGGGCCGCGAGGCCGCCAATGTGACAAGTCCCGACGGCGAACCCGTGCCGGGTACTCCTTACGCCGCGGACAGCAGATACTCTAGAGGTCGCTGGTTCCCGAGACAGGGTCAACGCCGACCAATGCCCAACCCGCGCCGTGGTGTGCAGGACTCGGACGACGTTCATGACGTTGTGCTCGTGCCGGACTCGCCGCAGCCGCAACAGCCACCGCAGCGATGGCTGCAGCCTAGGAGACCCTTTCTACGCCGCTACTACCGACGTTCCAGGGGTATGACCAGAAGCTCGCTACCCACCGAAGACATGAGACCCCAATTCCAGCTTGAAGAGAAGGACGAACACGAAGACACCCGAGTCCAGCGGAGGCCATATCGACGCTTCTACGGGAGGTACTTGCGCAGACGCGGGGAAGGTCCAGGAGTGATCCAGAGGGGTTCGACTTAGAGCAGGAGCCCAGGAACGCACCGGGTTCTGGGCGCAAGCCGAGGCTTAGATCGATGTCGGCGTCACCTTCGAGGGCGTGCGCCGGACGCGACCAGGAGTTGAGCAGCGAAAGCTCTTCGGCAGAAAGCGTTGGAAGCGGTCCTAAAAGAGACGGAAAGAAAGAAGAGCGCGATTCGTCCGCAAAGAGAAGCGCTAATTCCAAGCATTCCTTGGAGAAGAGAGAAATTTGCGAGGAAAAGTCCCCGCCGCAGACCGAGGAGTTGGTCAGCCATCTGTGAGGGAAACGACCTTACAGCGGCAGGATGGTCGCTACCACGATTTTTGACGTGGGAAGTAAGAACGAATTAACCTATTTTGCTTGTGTTTTGGACCGCATTTTGTGCATATTTGGTTTATCTACCTATCGTGTCTTAGAGGTGTGAAGAATTGAGAGCAGGTTTCGCGTCAAGTGAAAGGTCTGCGACGAGTAACTTGAGCACAATTATTGATATCTTGAAATGAGGATGTACGCTGGGAAGGACGGTGGAGCCCTGCCTTGCGAGAACATTGCTCGCGTGTTGAACGTATCGGGATTTCGGAAAATGTGGAGGCAGACTACATTAGCCGTTTGCTGTGAAATATCGTGTGAGCAACTTTTGTTTTCAGACCACTGTTGTTGATCTGACGGTACTACCTTTCACGAGAGGCTTGTTAGCCGTGTGGTACAACTTAACAAAATAGTTAATGCACGTGTTATAAACTACACAAAAAAAAACATAATCGGGTTTTTTTTTGGCCTTACTGCAAGATCTCAGTGTTCTTGTTTCTGCGGTCTTTGATACGTACTTTAGCGTTTTAATAAGTTATATCGCACCGTTATCAAGCCCCTCGTAAAATTTGAAGCCGTCTGTTCGACTATAGGGCGCTGTACGTCGAACTATACTTTTGGGGTGCATTATATGGGACAAGAGGGTGTAACGTGATACCATTTTCTTTAAAGGGTAGCATTTATAGATGAGTCCAATGGCTCTCAGTGCTGCGGAACGAGCCAGAAAAATTGGTGCCTGAACATTAAAAGTTTAAGCTTACACTGAATGCGCATGTTACCTGTTGAAATTGTAAATAATTTCGCCTCCCTTCTGTAAAAAATGAGACCTTGACAGGGCAAACAGCGGACACGTTTGCAAACGACAGAGTTGGCAATGGTTATAAACTGCGACGTTATTTCTTCGAAGCACAGCAAGCAGAAGGCGCTTCTTCATCTGCTCGTTGTGCCTATCGGGAGTTAAAACCATGCCTAACTCTGTCGTCTGCAAACATGACTGCAATTTACATTGGCCACCTTTGGTCTTAATTTTCATGTGAAGGGAGCTACGCCTTGAAATTCCTGCAGGAAATATTCACATTCGGTGAAACGTTGAGCTTTCTTCGCGCAGGACAAAGATTTTTCTTGTACGTTTCACAGCACTAAAATGTATTGTAGGCACCCTATATATCAAGTTAAGAATAAGAAAACTTGGAGACAAACCTAGAAAGAGAGCTCTTTTCGATGTTCTTTTCTTCCTTGTGTAATAAAAATAACTATCACAAACGAAACACCTTAGTGAAAGAACTCCCAATCATAAATATGTGGCAGTAAAACGACTAGTGTCGGCGACAGGTCAAGAACGAAGTGCAAGCTCCTCCCACTTCTTTCCATTGTAGCAGAGCGAACGCTGGACAGAAAGTCGCCTCCTCTCCAGCGCTCACTCTGCGAAAGTGAAAAGAGGGGACAGGAGCTTCCACTTCGTTCTTGACCTGTCGCCGACTGTGCCTAGTATATTTATAAATAAAAAAACAACTGGCATGGGGGTTCGACTTTCAGGGAATGCTCTCTTAAATGCTAATGTATTCCTTAAACACATTAATTACACCGAGAAACACATTTTAGCAGCACGTGGAAAACAAAAAGCTTCAGTACTTTTTGGTTCTCTTCGTATTCAGGGTGGTCAGCAGCCCTGTATCCATACAGCCCAGCTTTGTGTGCTTGAGACCTACAAGTCTCTAGGAACAAATGTGCGACACTATTTAACACAGTACTAGAGGTTGAAAACTCATGCCAGGCAGAAACAAAGTGCCACAGATTCTAAAGGGCCCTCTGCCTCATAGGCCTGATTTTTGAAGAGCATACAGCAGCGTTCAGTTGATATTCCGGGACACACTGCGACGAGAAGACTGCGGGGCACGTCTGAAACAAAGGTTGGAAATTAAGGCAAATCATAATGTCGAAGTCTTTCTAACAAAAAAGAGGACTAACCTGTACTGCAGACGCAGGTAATCCATGGACTAGATGAAACAGGTACAGCAGGTACTCCCTAGATATAACACCGTAAACCAGTTACTCATATATTGGTTTTGGCAAATTGAAGCTAAGTTGGTCATTGCAGCGGCTGGAATATCTTTCCCGGGCCTGATCGTGATTGGGTACTCAAACTTCACCACGTGGTTTGACTAATGGGTAGGATCATGATCGGGTACTCAAACTTTACCGCGTGGTTTGACTGGTAGGCCAAAAATTAGCACAAACAATACAAAAAATGGACCATATCCGGCAGGTACCTTCTTTACTAGAGGCTTCCAACAGATTGAGGTCACCTCAGCCGGAATCCGAACCCGTCACCTGGGCATCCGCAGGCGGCGCTCCGGCTTGGAGCCACCGAGGCAGCATGTGCCAGATGAAGCAAAATATTTAAAACGTTGATTAGCGGAGTTTAGGTCATTAATTTGCTCAATATTACTTTAAACTCTATGACGTCCGCTCTGGAGGATAGAGCTGTCCGAAAAGAATATGTTCTCCATTTCCAGTGTCCTCTTTTTTATTATTCGCCATCTTAGGAACAAGTGCCTGTTTAATAGCTCAAAAGAACATTTCCTAGCCGCTCAGACATCCCAGGGGTACAGCATCAGACTATTCGACGAAAGTTTGGTTGCTCGATTCCCGCCTAGGGACACATAATTTTTCGCAAAGAAACCTGCCCATGTTTTCCGTTAGAACGCGAGACCTAGAAGCCAGCCAACAAATGCACTGTGCATTAATAACTAAAAAGAAGCCTTGCATCCACCGTCACAGACATGTAGAATTTTGACGGCAGCACGATATTACCTGGTCTGCGAGCTTAAGGGGTGGATAATCTTCTAAGATGTCGGTGATTGAGGGGGCCGAGCTGATGAGCACCCTCCTTTCCTGGATGGTCTTTCCCACAGCGTCTTCCACCACTTCATTGTCAGGAACTGTTTTCTTCATCTCTCTTTTCATTGCGCCCATGTGGCCAGCAATACTGTGCCGATCTTCTGACATGACCGGAGATGCTCCGAATTGCACAAACTTGCAAGCAACGAACGAACCATGTTCAATTGATCTACTTATCATCCCCAGATGAATTTCCTTTCCACATATCAACTCTTTCTCATGCACTAGAAGAAATAGGGGGCTGCCATACATGAAACCTATGATTTAACATGTTTCCTACGTCGTGGGTGACCGGTTGGTGACGTCGCATATGTTAGTTTATGGCTACAAGGTCCCGCTCTAATGTCTCAAACACTTTGTGTGCCATAGGGGTTTCATGCCCTCGATTCATTTCCGCTCGAAACTCAACTCTTTTCTTATATTGTGTTCATATAATTTTCACTTTTTATTTTTTTGTATACTTTCATCTCTTTTCTTTTCTACTTCTACTTGCCTGTACCACAATTCTACTACTAGGTTGCACGTACCAGCTCAAGGACACACCTCAGCTGCACAAAATCTTGCTCAATAGAAGGAACATAAAGAAAGAAAGCTATTTTCTCGGATTTTCAAGCGTCCAAGAACATAACTAAAATGCAAGTACTGTCTTATAATGCAGCTTTAAAAAAGGCAAGCAAGAACTGTCCGATGAAGAGATTTTGTCTTTTTTCCAAGACATGTTGAACTTGAATATTCACCACTGAATTGAGCAACAGGGCAAGGACAGTGTGCTTGCTCTCTTGTTCGGTAGAAAACGTCCAGCAGGTTGGCAGGGCAGTGCCATTTATTACCTTGTTATCACATTGGAAGTGCTCTCAGATCCAGCCAGCCGTTGGTCAGAAGACTGGTGACCATGCTTTCCGCACATGTGCATGAGGGCAGGGTCAGGTAATGAAATACTTGTCCAGAGGGCCCATAGTTTCTGACAATTCGTAAGCTGAGCCCTTAGAAGGAAATTAGTAAAAAAAGACCAGCAACGGCTTCATTTACTGCATATGTGCTGAAAAAGAGAAGTATATTACAACAAAGGCAAAACTGCACTTTATTTTCTGCATCATGATCTCGCAGAACAGGGCCGGTCCTGGTTTTCTCTCAGTCACAATTAGATGTGTTGGCAGGTTTTCCGAGGAAACATCGATAAATTACTATGCCTTGACGCCAGTAGTAGTACCAATACGAAAAACTTTGCAAAGATCTGTAAGAAAAATTATTTTCACGTCATCAGCTAACTGGAAGATATTTGTAAACCGCTCTTTCAAATAGAGAAGTTGCGAAAAAAGCCAATTGGTGTCAGCGGGATAAAAAAGGAGACCCATCATGGTCCCAGGCTTCACTATGACAGGACTAATGTCCCCAACCGCATCTGGGTCCGCACAGCGAGGCCACGCTTGGCCTCCTTCCTGGGTTTCGGATAACCAGAGCAGCGGGTCACGTTCACGTCGGTTGATGACGTACCTTTGAGCGGTGCAATATTACGGGCGCAGGCGCAGACGCATTCGAATATGTGTTGAACTTCACTACGTAAGTCACCCTACTATTTCAAGCACACCACCGCCAGGCTCGTGCTGCAACGGACTGTGACTCAGCTTTGCCGGCTGGGTGCACTGTGTACGCTAAGGCAAGAGAGATGGCTAGCAGCGGGCATTGGATGCCAGTAAACAATGACTCAAGAAATCCTTACCTAAGGACCTGCGGCAGAAGATGCTCTAACTCTACTCTTGGCACGCCAACTGGTTCAAGTCCCCGACTACGCAACACTTCTCAGAAGAGAGAAAAGGACGCATGAAATAATAGTTTGAAGAATCGGAAGGAACCTTGGTGAGCATAGTAACAATGCCCCTGCATCGCCTTAATGTGCCATCAGAAGTAAAAAAAAATGCATTCGGACTTGTAGTTTATTTTTTCAGAGAGGGGTGAAGGAGTATTTCTCAAGAAATGTAACGAAATACATTTTATCCTGATAATATCGCGATACAAAGAAACACTCCAAATATATTTTGATACAGGAATACAAATACTGGTGAAAAAGATGTATCGCGATACAGAAGTACAGATACGAAATGTATTTCTGAAATACTATCGCGATACATTTGTTTCGCGATACTTCCCAACCCTGGCTTTAGTACTGGATAGTCGTCTACAATATTTAGAGATTGTGGGGGCGTGCTAATGTACACTCTTTACCCAAAAGTCCTCTCCG
Organism: Ixodes ricinus; assembly: GCA_037355805.1. NCBI lineage: Eukaryota > Metazoa > Arthropoda > Arachnida > Ixodida > Ixodidae > Ixodes > Ixodes ricinus. Next base: position 14,546 of record JAZHYW010008242.1, read on the forward strand.
TGGCATCTTTCACCATCTCCATATCCGTAGCCGTTTCCTTCCTTTCTATTCTCATTCCGTCCATGTGGCTGGCTATGAAATGTCGATCTTCCATTGTGGGGAGAATGCTTGCAGCTTTTGAAAATTAAAATGAACGAACAAAACCAACCTTGAACATAACAAAAACACTCCGAGATTGCAAAAACGAAAAGACGGACAGACATAGTCTTAACAGCCACCAGCTCGGTTTGCCCTAACCATCTGTTTATAAACCAACCCATTTCATTATGTCTGTAGACGAATATTTTTCCTACATTACTAGCATTTCTCTGATAACAATCGAGAGACAAAGGAGCCTAAAACCCTAAAATCAATAGTTTAAAGAGCTCGATATGCAGATACTACTCACTTTTAGTTCACCACCTCCTAGGTCGCAAGGCCTTAGTGTAGCTGGATTCTACAACATCTCATAGGTCATCGCAAGGCAGACTGGAAAAAGTGCTGCATTAGCATTCAGCTGGAACACGTTTTCTCACCAACTGAACACGAGTTCTAGGCCAATGCTAACATAGCACTGTCCATTTAGTACCCTGCACTGAAATACGATAACTGACACAGAAAATCTAGTGCTAAGGTATTGGGATATAGAAGGTGTTAGGCCAACTAAAACTGAAAGTGTGTTTTAAATGGAGCTATAGAAATATTTGTGTCGTGATGACAACTGTTCATGTTATGTGCAAATTTATGTTTAGGCAACTTGTTTTTATTTTTGTTTGTGGCTACTTCTGTTTGAAAATTACGATGCTATGTGGTTTAACCCTATGCTTTACGTAAGATACTCTCCTAAAGCATAGTGTCTGTCATAACCAGAATTTATTATGTTCAAAACTGAATGACAGTCAAGACAAAAAATTGCACCTTAAAGGGCCCGTGAAAAGAAAAAAAAGTTTTCTTAAACAGTCCGGATGGAACATGAGTGTCAAAAATAAATCTTACGCTATTTTTTAGAGCAGTATTCACGGCGCAAGATTCATTTCAAATTTTGGCAGCAAAGTCTATGACGTCACGGAATGGTCATACGCACTTTCCACCTCAAGGAGAAATATGATGCATATTGCTCATATTTTTATTGTGACTTCAGAAATTAATGAGCCAGGAATTTTTTATCATTATGTTTAATGAGACAATATTCATACAATGCATCTGGAAATATTTTTATGTCTAACCATAAGTGGACTGAGAATGAACTGTGCAGTTGAGACCATGACAAACATGGCAATAAAAGGTACGCCATGTGGAAAGCCCTTCCCCTTCTCTACACAATAAACAGCGGGAGTGGCCGACACACGTCTCAAAGTTATGTCTTATGGCTTTTCATATCCATATCCATATCCAGAAAAGCAAGACAGTACAGTCACGTTATACTGAGCAACGCAAAACTTGATTCAAGGTATTAGTTAGGCGGCTTCACTATTACAAAAAAGGACTTTCTTCTGTATGCAGAAAGGAACACTGGTTGAAATTTAACGAACACACATGTCGGATTTGAAAGGTAAAAGGACCACAAACTTCAAATATCTTTGCGGGAATAGAGCTTTCGCACTAATGAAAATACTGAGTCCAAAGCAAACACAGCCATCAAATAAACAGCAGCATATAAAAGTAAAAAAACAGATTTGAAACGAAGTTTTTATAAAGAGCAGCTTTCAACAGTACAAAACATATTCGAAGCTACGAGCACAAGAGAAATTACACACAGGGCGAAACAAAACTCCGAAGTGAGGATCTCAAAAGCAAAAGTATTACAAAAAAACACCTCCACGATGGGCTCTATGAACAAGTGTATTGTTACAGCGTTCAAGTTCAATTCCAATTGGGTGATCCCAGACCACAGGTGAAACTATCAACCATGCCGCAGAGCCGAACAGCATCGCCGAAAGAAACTCGGAAACGCGGAGAAAGTAAAAGCATAAAATAACGTTTAATTGAACACGCGCGAGCACGACTTCAAGGCACCGCTCAATTTCGTGGACAATGCATCTTCAACGTTTCATCCATTTTTTTTTTTACGAAGGAGACTGAATTATATGTTTTATTTTCAGGTACGCTGCAAGCGTACCTGAAACAAAGCGGACCGACCCAAGCGGCTCTGATAGGCCACAAATAAATTCGCCAGCACCACTTTCAAACAGTCCGCACTAGGCGCTGAAAACCCTAGCTTCGCTCGGGGAAACTTTAATATTGATTGAGAACACATTTGTTTACGCATAGCAGATACGACTATACCGTTCGCATAAAAGCGTCAAGGTGAAACTTTATCTGGAGGCACTAACTCGCACCAGGCCTCATACGAGCCGCCACGGTTTCGTCAAGCTTGTAGCGCCTCCGTCGCCGGCACCTTCACAAACATAGAGATCTCACACGGACGACCCACGCCGGCTACCGAGGCGATATGAGCGGAAAGAACACGGGAACTTTTCAATGAAAACTAACTCGCATTAAAACGGGACTGCGTCTACGAAACACTCTCTCGGTGTAACATTGCTTGTTTGATGAACTGACTGCCACCGGGCATAGTTTCGAAGTGCTAGGCTCCGTTTGCACGCTAACACAAGCGAGTACGCGCCGGACCGCGTCGGACAGCGAGCGCCACTCGTACATGTCAATCCTGCGGCTTTATGAAGCACCTTTTGAAATGCCTGCAACTTTCCTGCTGCTCTACAAGTGGCCAAAGCAATCAAACACATCGTCCAATCGGTCGCAATTTCGACTTCGCTTCGACGAGGCTTCCACCGCTACAGGTAACCGCATCGGAGCGGCGGCAGCGGCGGCGCGGAAGCGGTCGTTGGAGAATAGGTAGCCTCTTCACCGGCGCCTCCGCATTTCTCGGAATCCGTTTCCAGATTTGTCGGGGACGGAGAAATTCACTAAGTATGCGCCCGTAGACACAATTTTTAAATCCCGGGGCCAAAATCTTGTTTTGCAACGGCTTCTTTACAAAATAGCTACTCGAGATATGCTTCCTCCACTTCATTGAAGGCTTGCGACAGCCATTATTGACTCGGGGACTAAAGTATTCATTAGAGGAGAAACTCCAGTGGGAGCAACGAAACTCCCGAGGGACGAACTGCTCGAGCTACCGCTTCTGAATAGAGGGCGCTAAGGTCGTGGGGATGAACGACCGCGATTGGTCCCTTTACGCACCCTTTTCCTTTTTAAGAGTGCAGACAAAAATAGTGACATCGTAACATTGACCTTTTTATCATATATTGGAGTCCGAACTGGAACTGCAATGTTACGTTCAGGTGCCTGATTTCGATGCACAAAGCTCGTACCGGCAAACGCGCTTTCAAGCGCTCCCTAACACAAAAGAAACAAGACTGTTTGGAACAGTCCAGAAAGGAGCGACTTCCTCTCTGGAGGAGGGAGTTATGAGGCGGCGTCGAATGGCATGAGCGGAGGGTCCGTGCCCAACGCCAGCCAGCGCGCGCGAAATGGAAAACAGCATTGCCTCCTTTAAGCTCACAAAGCCTGGCAGTTCGACGATGGAGCCATAGAGTGCCTGGTTGCAGATTCGGAGCGCGAGGATCTGGTAGCACAGAGCATCAAGGAGCCATTTCTCGGGGAATCTGGACGTCAGCGCACAGCTTTTACAGCGGCGAGGACCCGAAACACACTTTCGGGTCCTCGGTCCTCGCGTCGCCGCAGCGTCTCGCAGCGACGGCGAGACGCAGTGTTTCGACGTGTCGCCGCAGCGGGGCGCCAATCACGTGGCTGATATCGAACTGATGGCTAACAACGGTATAGATGTGCAGGAGTTAATGAGCATCTGTGGTAGGGAAAAAGAGAAATTAGGTTTGGAATTCCCTAGTGAAAAATCAGCAGTCATGATTTTTAACAATGATGAAGTTGAGAGGCTGAAGATACAGAATATTACAGTTGAGAGAGCTAGTAAATACAAGTATCGAGGAGTATTGATATGTGATGGTGCAGAATATCTCAGTGAGCATGAAAAGTATTTAATAGGTAAGGGCAACAGAAGTGCAGCTGTAATGAAAAATAGAGCACTTTGGGATTACAACAGGTATGAGATGGTGAGAGAGATTTGGAAAGGGGTCATGGTGCCTGGCTTGACTTTTGGAAACGCAGTGCTATGCATGAAATCCGAAGTGCATGCAAGACTAGAAATGAAACAGCGCGTAGTAGGTAGGCTGGCTTTGGGGGCACATTCTAAAACGCCAAATTAGGAAGTACAAGGAGACATGGGATGGGCGTCATTTGAGGGCATGGATGCTGTGAGCAAGATAGAATTTGAAGATCGGTTGAGGCAAATGGATGGGGAGCAATGGGCACGAAAGGTTTTCAGCTATTTATACATGAGGATTATGGACACAAAGTGGAGACAGCGTACTAGGAAATTAAGAGGAAAGTTTTAGGCTATAGTGGAGTTACGGAAGAGCAGGTCTCAGTTAAGAAGAAAGTTAAGGCCACAGAAAGAGATCGGTGGCTAGAGAGGATGCAGACAAAGACGGCTCTGAAAAGCTATAGATTAAACAAAACAGTTATTGCCAAAGAAAGCATTTATGACAATTCTAGGGGAAGCTGATTGTTGTTTGAGGCAAGGACAGGTGTTTTGTGAACCAGAACATACAGAGCGAACTACCAGGAAATGGATACAGTATGCGCTGCTTGTGAAGAGGAGGACGAGACGGCTGAGCACTTGATACTCTACTGTAAAGGGCTTCACCCTATGCCTACTGAAGGCAACATATATTTAATAAAGCCATTGGGTTTTAGAGACAGCGAAGGAAAAGTGGATTTCAAGACAGTAGATATTACCAAGCAAAGATTAAAGTGAATGGTGGCAGAAAGCGAGAGAAAACTAGATATTTTCTTATTAACTGATGGCATGGACGTTTTGTAGCCTCACTTTCGTTCTGGTGCGGAATGGATATAGTTTTCACATTTAAATATTCTAAGCTTAAATTGTAAAACAAAATGGCTATGTGGCGTAAGCTACCGCCCGGTCCAAAAAGGGCTCAGCCGGATTCATCCATCCATCATCTATCCATCCATCCATCCTCTTACCCGTTGTCTGCCGCTCCACCTTTTTTATTTCGGTGGCTGCGTCTCGTGGCGATCAGTCAGGCTTTGTCAGTAGGAGGCGATGAATACAGAATATTAACCAAACCCCTCGTTGTGTGGTTGTGTTTTCTCTGCCGTCCGCTACAAGTTAAATCCGTACGCTTTTGTTGAGACACCCCACGGTGAGTGAACCCGAGGCCGATGCCCTACGACTTCACCGTAACTTGTTACAGCTATCGCTGTGACTATACTCTAGATTGCACAGGACTGCTCAATTATTTTATAGAAATATAAAAAATATGCCCTGGGCGTTTAATGTATTAACTAACACAAAATCACCCACAAACAAAAGATCCTTGTGGTTGTCGACCTCTATCTATGCTTCATGCAGGGGTGTATCTGGGGTGATGGATCTGTGTCGGAGCGCCCCCCGATATCTATTGCTTGTTTTCCCGCTAACTAATCACCCATTCTTGTTTTATGACACTTGATGTTTCTTTTATGACCCGCCGCGTTATCAAGACACAAACTTAATATTTCGTGTTTCGATTCATTCCGCTAGCCAGAATGGGAACAGGCATAAGCACACACGAAGGCATCCAATCGCATAAATATTACTTGGCCATTATCCTCTCACGTCGGAAGAAACGGAAGTATTTCATGGGCGGAGAGAAACGCTAGAAATGTTGTAGGGTTTTGGACAGTGAGAGAAGCGCTCGTTCCTTCAGCTGGCTCCACACTGCTGTAGTTAATGTGGTGGCCACTGGAGATACAGATGGCGTGACTGTGTGATCTCCACCTCCGAAGATTCATCGCATTTTTATCAAAGCACGAACAATCTACTAAAAATATATATGTGTGACCTAAAGTGCCTTCTCAATTTTTCTTCTGTTTTGATTGATTTGTTTTGCTTGCGCAATCTCTTGTAAACAGGATAGAAATGAATACAACGATCAATTCCGTATCAAAACTCAAATTTTATTCCGAGCATTAGTAAGCCAAATTCTATAAATGTTTTAACGGTCATATATGATTACCGCCACCTTGTCGATTGCCCATCTTATCAGGGACTTGTCCGCTCTGGCGCTTCCAACGGCGTCTCAGCCGGAACGAGTCCGGGCTACGCCTCACTTGGGCCCGCCCACGGGTCCTAGAAACCAGAAGGGACGGAATGGGTAACGCGAAGTAGCGAACAAAAAGAGTGTGCGACAAATGCGTAAGAATCTTGTCACTACAACCCCTATATTTTGCAGTTATTAAATTAGGCATCCTAAAGAAATGGCTAATAAGTATAAACCGTGCTGTGCTTTGCGTTTTCCGTGCGACTGTTTTTCACGCGCAGACTACTCATGGGAAGACTGGGCCGCCCCACGTCATGTTGCTCTTAAGATGGCGGAGTCTACAGCCATCAAGAACGAAGGCATTCTCCTCTGGGTAAGGGACCACAAAGACCGTTCTGTGTGTCCGAATACTCCTTCCCAGTTTTGCACTTTCGCATATGTCTTACTTTACTCGGCGGCACGTTAAGCAGCGGTTGCACTTCTAATATGTTGTATAAAAAAATCTGCTCGGACAAGAGAGTTTTAGAGTAGCGAACGCAGTAGCTTTGCGTATTCTGAGAATAGTGTCATCGCCACTGCGCATGCGTGTTTCGCGCCTTGCGTGCGCCATGTTAGCCTACGCTATTTTTTTTGTTGGAAATTGCGTGTGTACGCAATGAATGAAGGGACGAGTACAGTAAAACAAATGGCGGGGAGGGGGGAGGGGGGGGGGGGGTACCAGGACCGCGGCCGCGTTGGCGATCGTGTTGAGCGCGACGTCGGCGGCATCCTCGTGACTGCGATTTTTAATACAGGACGGAATCGCACTCCTGAGGGAGGTGTACGCTAAAAATGGTTTAGAAGATCCGGCAAGGTGGGCAAGAATCGCCGGTAGCTTGCCGCTTGCGACGCGCGAACGTTTCTCGGCGAAAGTAAGGTGTGTGAAGGTCAGAACAGGATACCTCTCTTAATGGTCAAGACCAGGCAAGTGGATTAAATAATTCTACCGCTCGCGTCGCATTCTCATATTTAAACAAATCTAAAATGATACTGTAAACCAAAAATATGTTGTTTTTATTTCTCTTCCAAAGTTAGGGCATTTCGTGCGTGAAATAAAAATTGTTACTGTATCTTAATTGGTGGTGATACAACCGCGAGACGCTTGGGGTTTTGCGTCGCGGCGAAGAAACGCTATTCTAAAGCTCTTTTGCGAAGCGTGCGCTAACGGGTGCGCTAATTTTAGCGTTAGCGTGCGCTGAAATTGCGTATGATATTCTAAAACTAACTGCTGCATCTGATCGTGCGTTTTTTTTTTGTTGATACGACGCGTCTCTCTAACATTGGTCGAACAAAAAGTGCCTGCAGACATGTTCGAATGATGTATGAAGGAACCATGCTTGAACATGTGCGAGCCGTGGTGCCCGCACACAATCCTGTCAGCATCTCGGCAAACACCTGGTCTTTAGCACGACGAATGAGCAGTTTGACGGCGGCTTTAGGGTGCACTCAAACAGCAATCGTTTAACTTCGTTCCCTCGGCTTAGCCTGTAAGGAAGACGGTCGTCATCGCGATACTATGGATATCGTCCAAGAGCATCATCATCGGAGGAAGTCCCACAGTGCAATCTCGAAACACGAACATGTTCGGAAGGGACTGTGTTATGGCTAGATGGCTTTTGCTACCCACTGCTGCGGCGGATATTCGCTGAACACGTTGCAGTTTTGGTCTACAAGTTTATACTTATTGCGTTTTTGAGCCCTGGATTGCACCCTGACTTAAAGAAAAAAGAAGTATTAGCCTATAAGACAAAGGAGCAATATTAGGTACTACCGCATGCGTTAGCAAATTGCTCAGATGGCATAGCAACGTTTTACCGTCAATCTAGCGCAACAAAACCTTGATGAAATTCGATTACCTAAAAAAATGGTAATGCTCCAAAAGTTAACGCATATTTGTATTATTTTGTTCTTAGCGCGCGTGATCTTGGCTGTATGTTAGCCATGCTTTCCTCTTTCTCGTTTTTTCCCCCTTTTGAGTGGCAGCCTATAGATTTGGCCGCAATTTTTGTTTTCTCGTGCGCACAAAATGATGGAGCCCGTATAGGGTTGAAGCTTCTATACTTCGTTCCGCGTTTAAGTCCTACCCTAGCAGACGCCACATTCAGATGGAGCCACACGAGCAGCGCCGAAAGTGTATCTAACAGCGCTCGTCGCCTTTGTGCGTTATGCCACCACCGACTAGACCAACCACGCCTAATAAACGCGTCCCGATCTTCTTTTTTTGTGCGTAGTTGGGTTTGTTGCTGATAGGAAACCCACAAGAACGACGAGTGCCATGACAATTAACGCATTCTTGGCTCTGCTTGATTGTCTCTAGCACATCGTATAGCGTCGTCTGTGCTGGAATTTCTAGTGACGCCGACTATAAAGAAACCTGGTGATTGGCTTCACTGGCCTCGACGGAGTATTTAACCTGGCCTCAATTGAACGTCAGGAGTTGTCAACGCATCTTCGCTGTTTTTTTTGCTTTTGCGACCACAAAGGTTGGGAGGACTGTCCCAATCGAGTGAGGAGAACCCTCTCTACTTACCCAGAGAACGAGTGAAAGCAGGCGCTGGGCTGTGGAGTGCTGTAAGGGTATGAAGTTGTATTGGCAAATGTTTTGGCGCAAACAATATAGCCCGTAGAGTCTCCTCGCAACATGAAAGACCCCCTGGGAGCGAGGCGGCCGAACGGCGGTGGGTAGGGGCGCTGCCCGCTTCGGGCAACTCCATTCCGCTTCGAGGGGAGGACAATCACTCGGTGCTCCATTGGACCTTAACACGCTTAAGAGTTTTTTACTTCGGTTTAGCGAAAAAGCCCGCTTCATCCGCGTCGAGCGGCTGCCAACGCTATGGGCTCGCGCTTCTAGCCTTCGCTGCGGTATAATATAAGGCGAAACGAAGTATAGTCATCCCTGTTTATCTATCGGTTATTTCTGGTGTAAAATGTCGGAAGAGGCCCTGCCAAATAAACCAATATGTAAGTTATACCTAAGTTCTATATTGAAAAGAAAAAACAATCGGTAAGAGCGCATTCATTAGTTAAAAGGGTGGCTGGAATCTCGCGCTTTAACAGGGTCAGAATAATCGCCATGGTTCAGGCCGGTCTTTCTCGGACAATTGTGGTGCTAATAGGACAGTGGGACGCAGCCGCGGCATGACGCTGACGAACTACTCTCCGCTGCAAAACCGAAACTGATAAACTCGTGTTGGCTTTAGCTGAGCCCCCAGTGAGTCTTTACCTCGAGATTATAATGAAATTTCCCAGAGCGCCAAGCACCCACACCAGCCACCGTCTCGGCCACTGGCTCCCAGTGGGTCTTTCATATTGCTGAAGACTGTATATTTCCATATGTAATATTAGACTCCATTCAGCTATCGCTTGTAGCGCAGACATTGTGACCACTATTGCTGCACCCCGATATCGCAACTCTACTGGATAAGGTTCATCGACAACCGCTGCATACGGCAGTTGTCCCTAAATGTTTTAGTATTCAAGCCAATCATTTAGAAAAAGAACCTCTGTGAGCATTCCGTATACCTTCTCAATGTCGAGATCTTGTTGAATGGCAAGTAATTATACAACAAACCCATTGCCCCCTCCTCAGTACGTTAGTAGGTGAAAATGACTTAGTTCGGTTTCAGACAGATTTACAACAAAGTGCAGCCCAAGGGAGAAAATGTGCAATGCGCCATTTCCTTACCTGTACCATGGAGGTGGAAGACTGATCCATACAGCTTCAGAACCTTGGCTGAGGGAAAGAAAAAAATGTCAGCGTCCTTTATCTCAAATGGCCAATAATTCATTCAATACACTATATTTAAGGAACAATTGTTTAAATGTTTGTAGAAGACATAAACAGTCATTTCGGAAAGTGAAGAATGTACTGTTGATTATTCGATGCCACGCTACCTGACATCACGATGTCAAGTTGCGGGTCCACGTGACGCAATGTCACTTGCCATGTTACGTCACGCAAAGAACTATTACGTCACAACTTTTTACGTTACACGATGTTATGTTATGTGACGTTACGTTCGTGGTTTCATGTCAGATTACTCTACGTTATGTTACTTGACGTATGTGCCACGTAACTCAGACGGACATACGGACAGACATTTCTGGGAGCAGGGGCTTCAGTCTTGAATTATTTTATCACTTTAGAAGCTCGCTGCAGTCACGACCGCAGCGTATGCCCTTCTTAACATAGAATAACGCCCTTGACTTGGGAACGCCCATGTTTCCATGTATACCCCAAGTAATTTTGGGACTTCGATGGTGCTGTCGTTCGAAGCTAGAAACGCATACATAGATGCCTCACCTTGGACAAGATGGAAGTAGTCATCAAGTTCGGGGTCTGCAAACAGAAGAAGCCCAAACCAGGGTGACGTTCAGTTAGGGTAAAAAAATTGTACCCCCCCCAACAAAAAAAAAATGTAGGAAACAAAAACCAATTTGTTCATCCAGCTGTTTTTCGAGCACTCTCAGAATTGCCTCTAAAACTTACACAGTATAGCGCTCAGATTCACTAATATTCTTCTGTATACTCTAAGCAGTATTCTTGCAATTTCAGACGTAAAACCATATTATCAATATATTCTCTCAGTGCGAATAATTATGAAAAGAGCATGAAACAACACTTGGTTTCAATGTTACGCGCTTCATGTAGATGTGCTGATACAAGTGTGGCACAGGTACCCTCACACTTGACGCCAGCTAACCAGAAGCTTATTTCTATCGGCGCAGTTTCAAGAATAGAAGCAAACAACATCTTGCAGTCTGCCTTGCAGAGTTGTTGGAAAGCCAAGACAACAAACCACCGTAAAATTAATATTCAACTTTACAATCCTCATTCATAAATAAACTTGTTTTACTTTATTTTAACGTGTCTCGTTTGTATGATCTTGTGTGAACAGGAACATATAAACTGGACATCTCGAAGACGATGAAACAACCTACACCGACGTTACATAAAAAAATATAACTATTTAATCAGACCTTTCTTTTCCCTATTTGGCTGTGCGGCTGAAGTTCAGCCGCACATACGCAACGCTACTCCTTCCCCTGCAGAGGCGCGCCCGTGCTATGCTCTGTTTCACGATACCTTGACGAGCTGTGGAGGCTGCGAACCCCGCGACCCAATAAAAGTGTTGGAACAAGGCACGTGACAACACCACATGGTCGATGCCAAGGAAGCCTCTGCACGGCCACGGCAACAGCGCTGTCCGCCACAAAAAGTAGTTCTAGGGTTTTCTTTCGTTTAACGGAAATAGAACTTGCACTATTGCATCTTCATCGAGAATATATGAAATGTAAGAAAAATATTTGTTTAGCAAATTGTGAGTTTCAATGAACTATAAAGCAAGAACGTAACGGCACATCCGTATCTGCTCTCGGTCTTTTTTTTTCCTTGTAAAGTCGTAGCGCTTTGTTTCATTCTTTTTTTTTTTCAACGATGGCAGTTGTGTAATAAACCCCTTCCGCTCGAAACATCGTCCAGGTTTTAGCACCCGGCCGCCATAGACGATCGGGTTAATTGAGCGTATGGTTATCTCATAAACGAATCCCGAAGACCTCGCTACTCTTGCAGGCAGCGATGTTGTGGTGGTGGACGTTCGCTCGTAGTTGTTTGGTTTTTCAGCAGACGACTCTTGGCCAGACGACGGTTGCCGGTTCCTCCGGGCTCCCTCGCATTAGGTCCAGTGACAAAACGCTCCCGTGACGTGGTGTCGCGTGCCTCGCTCCGACGCTCTTATTGGGTCGCGCGGGACGAAGCCTCCACAGTTTGCCAAGTTATCGCGAAACGGAGTATAGTGAGGCGTACGCGGAGCAGACGACGCGAGAGGTCGATACGCGTGTGATGCTGGCCTTGCGCTTCGTAAAGGAGTGTGCCGAAGGCAAAAGGGCTGGGCACCAGGTAGTGCTGTGCAGTAAGACACCCCAGCATTGTATTAAACGGAAAGGTATATATATATATGTCTTGCCAAAACTTGTATTTGTTTCCTGGGAGGTGATTCAAGAAAAATCGCCAGAAGCATGAATATACATATCGCTAAATTACCCTAGCATCATGGTGGATGCAGATATTGGTGTTCCCCGTACCGCACGTGCTAGCCTCAGCGGTATCAACTTTTCTAAAGCAAATGCCTAAAACAAATTGCCTCTTGTCCGAGCGTTCATCAATGCTTTGTTTCGGTTATTTACTTCTAATCTTTTACAGGGGGAAGGCGTGCGCGTGTGGTGCGTAGAATGCCAATCCCTGCGTTCTCCTCGATGCTTGTGTGATTTAGCAATAGGTCTATCGGCAGCAATGCGGAGGAGAGTGTTAATTAATGTCTTCCTATCCTGTAGCATGATTCAATAGTGCAGCTGCGCTTACTTGTCACGTTAAGAGGGAGTTTTTGTAAATCGCACGCGTGCGCCTACAAGCGTTTTAAGTTACTTGGGGAGCGCATGCCATCACCTTGAGGGCGAACTGAGCACGCGCCAGCTCGACCCGCAATCCACAGCTAACGTTCTACGATAAATCTCTAATGTAATAGCTACGATGGTTCCCGCTGTTGGGTGCAAAGGAAACTGGAACATACAGTTACCATTTTTTCACAACTTTAAAGTTTATTACGAAGCTCAGTTTGCTTACCTGCCAATTCTATCCCCAATGCTTACAAGATAAGGCTAGTAAGCGGCGAAGGACGTTAAGAGGTAAACTGAAGCGAGATCGAATATAGCTGCGAAAAAAAGCCGAGTGTAGCCCGCGTCATTCACACTGGAAGCGGATCCGCGTTCGCAAGCGGTTGCGAACGCGGTTGCATAAAGATCGTACTGTCAGGCGCGCACTCGCATGTCATTCGAGTGCGCGTGCAATTCGTCCATGGATCTTTATACAACCGCGTTAGCAACCGCTTTGCGAACGCGGATCCGCTTCCAGGTACATCGTAAGCATTTCTTACGAGTTGTGAATTTTAAAGCACGCAAGCCGCTCGCCCGCTTCCTTTGTCGTCTGCTCGTCTGCTCCCTTTGTCGTCTGCTGCGTACTAGCGCGTGCGCGCTTCGAGATCTCGGAGGCCATGGCGCTGCGGCCAATAGGAGCCCGTCGACGCGAACCAGCCAATGGAACCGAAGGTGAATCGCTCCTTTTGGGATTGCGGAAACTAGGAGCCGTTTTCGCGCTTCGCACTGATGACGTCAGCTCGCTCCATGAGACAGTTAAGGTATTTGCACTAAAAAATTGACGCTTACAGTTGTACGAAATTTTTTCTATACATTATTAAAAGCATGTAGTTAGCCTAAAAGAGGCAGAGCTACTTTCCAGGGAACTCTAAAAAATGTGATATTAGAGCTTTCCTGGGTCGACCTATTAGAACATGTTGGCAATGTTAGATATATAAAAGAAACGAAACTAAAGGAAGACCAGGATAAAACACGTCACAAAGGTAAATAACTGAAAAATCATGACTGAAAATCAATATTAGTAACGTTTTTCGCAGAGAAATAAAATTTTTATCGACAATCCTCTTCTGGCGCAGGGGTTATAGACCTGTCGAGTATAACTGCACCTATACAGCAAATAGAGAAACGCAATAACGCAAGAAAACTTGTTTGTAACCACACGCAACTCTGTTCAAACTTATCATGCAGCGGTCACAAAAAAAAGTTGTAACAAGAAGATGACACTTTGCGCAAATATAAGTCGATTGGCGATCATTCTGTTAACTCATAAACGTATGAGTGGGTTACTAACGCATGTGCGTGTACAATAACACCGCTTTGACGTCAACGGTGCATTTGCGCAAACACAAGGTGTCGCGGTGTGTAGTAAATTTTTTATGAACCTTGTTTTTTGGCTCGCTCAAAATACCGGGGAACAGGTGAGCGGTAATCTTTTTCGCGTCCGACGTAAATTTTTTTTTGCAGCTTTATTTTTTATTGGGGATTGCCTGTGCATGGCTCGTAATTCACTTGACTAGCACAAAATAAAACAGCCGCAGCATGCTTCGAGCAGCCGGCAAATTCGACTTTCTAAGAGCACTTGCCTGAGCTTAAACAGTGTGAGCGAAAGCGCAGCTGTGCTCGAAAAGGCAATTTAGACAATATAGCATCCTCATATATACCTGAGTAGCTCTGACATTCAAGAGCAAGCGAAACCATAAAGAAAATTTTGCAGGACGCTTATAGTGCCATCGGTCCCCGTTCGCACCGCCATCTCATTCGCTTCTCACACTCTTTTAGTCAGTGTGCAGGAAGGGCGACGGACGTGCCTAGTGTGTAGCTTGTCTGGCTCGCAACCGAAATGCCCTGTATTCAAATACCGCCTAAAATTCTTAAAATTTGTGTTTGAGGCAAATGAATTACTTTAACAGTGAAATTTCTGGGACATTTCGCGACGTTTATTTCCCATGACGTGTCATATTTTTAACTACTTTTATTCCTTGCGTGACGTCACGTTTCACGTGAGAGTTGTGGGTTGTTTGAAATTCCCGAGCGAAGTCATGTGGCTATGACGTCATGACCCTGTCGACCTATCAGGACTTTCCAACCAAACCACCGAAATCTGTTTTTTTTACCTTTATTTTATGCGACATCCAGCTACTGAACGCTATTGCGCTAAAACAGTATTTATCTTGAGGCGGATATCAGCGGCGACTCTGCCTTGAACTTGCGAGAGGGACTTGCTGTCGACAAATGTTCTTATGTCTGGATTATCTCCGCCGACTCGTAGACCTGGCACACGGGCAATCTTCTTGCAGAAGTATGTATCCCTATAAAATAATCACCGTTTTTTTTTTGAATCAAAAGAAAGTTGCAAACTTTTGCAACGGGGCGCTCTCCATTGCAACCGGCAGCGCGGCGCGACGAGCGAACGCAGCATTAGGGCGAATTTGCGCCATGGTGCGGCGCCAATGGTAGAGCTCCAGCGTGCCTCCTGGCCTAGCCGAGCGGTCCCGTAGAGGAGACATAATCTGTGAGACCAAGTCAACAGGAATGGGAGAAGCACGGTAGGGTGCCGCGGTTGGAGGTGCAAGCCGATGAATTACTCCGGAGGCACCATGAGTCCACGTACTTTCTTGAACCATACCTATCCTCGCACACCGAGGGCGATGCATTCTTGAAGTCAAAACTTTGACCCGCTGTCCAACAATGGTCAACCAGCTTCGTCTTTGCCTTATTAACATGCGTTGTTTTTCCACGTCACTTTTGTGTTCTTTCATACAGTATGAAATACCACAAACTTTGACACAGTGAAAACCACACATGCCACTAGGTGAACGACGGTGCTGGTCGACCATTGTTGGAAAAGGGTCGCAGTTTCGACTTCGATAGCGTGTCGACCTTGGCGCGCGAACAAAGGTGGGATCCACGAAGGTACATGGAGTCATGGTGGATCCGGAGTGATTCGTCGGTTAGCAACTCCAACCGCGGCCCCTTCCCGAATCGTGCGCGGACACTCCTGTATACGATTTTTACTTGGTGTTTCCCTTCTTCCAGCCAACTTGGCCTTACTAATGATGTATATACAGTGCTCCTCAAACTTAACGCCGCCATTCGGTTACCCAAATATTAATTTTTTGCCGGTTACTCAGTGCTAAATTAGTCACTGTAGCAGATGAAACCATCACCTCAGGCCAAATTGTGATCGTGAAGTCCTCAAAATGTTTGAGCGGTAGGCCCAGGAATAGCGCAAAAAGTGCCAGGAACAGGCCATCTCGTGGCGGTGTTAAGTTTGGGGTGCACCGCACCTTGTTTTGGAGACGGAGAGTCTGATTAAATTGTTATATTTGTTATGTTCGGTGTAGTTCGCTTAACCATGATGAGTACAGGCTTCTGGAATACCCTTGTATCTCGAATCAATAATCGTGATAGGTTTCTCTCGCGATGCTCACCTGCCCCGTCCAAGCCCAGCGCATATGCCATAACGGATATTGGTGGCATGTAATTTCGATCACGTAACTACTTGTTTTGGCTGTGGGTCGAGAAGGCAAATTCTGTTAGTTTTTGTCCGCATTTACTGAGCAATTTCGTACCAAAAGAGAACAAATATTTCCGTGTCCTATTTAATAGTTAAAATCACCGTACTGCGTGTTGCACATACGTACAGTAATTAATCGAAGTGGACAGTAAGGCACGCTGTCGTCCATAAGTTTATTATTCTTACAGTCACTATCAACCTAAGAAACACGGGCATGGCGACACCCAGGCTTTCAATTATCACTCTACAGAGTGCAGCATTAGCCGATAAGAAAGTCAAGGAGCTAATCACGAAACAGCCAGCGCGGACATATTAATCCACGATCCACATTTCTTCAATTCATAATGGCTACAGCATCCGCCACCACAAAGATAGACTAAAACTGCCTCGTCCCGTCGCAAACAACTGACAATAAAAATGTAAAAAACCCGCATAAGTACTAGGTGTAGACGAGAGCGATTAACATCTTCTTCATACCTATTGTCCCCAGAGTACAGAGATAACGGACCATGTGATGCGCAGAGCACATGCAATGAATGGTGAGATCCAAATATCTCTTGTGGAACTCAAAAACGAGATATGCGCCGGCACCATGAGCACGGCGTTTTACTTGCGCAGTGAGCCTACGCTGATGGCGTTTTAGAGCCAAAGAGTTTGGTTTGCTCGCCATTCACTTAACTCGCTCCGTCCGATTGCAATGATTGGAACGCAGTGTGTTCCGCGAAGAAGTCTCAGTATAGACACTGCAAAGGTGAAAGAGTTTTCGTTTCTATTTGTTTGTTGTCTGTGTGTTGGCGACTACACAATGCGGGAATTAAAGTGCCCAGACATGAGCCGGGAACGTTTATACTACTTACTTTTCCTGCTGCCTGAGGCGTCGAGTCCCTGAGCTGTAATGTAAGGATTTCATAAATACATATTTTGGCTTATTTTTTTGGTGTTGCAAAGACAGTGCAGTGTTTAGGGAGCGCACGACGTTCGGGTGTAAACGAGCCTTTCATAGAAAAAACTAAACCTTATTACGTTTTTCTAAAATAAGCAAGTAATAACGTGATAAAATGCCGAAAATGAACCTACTCCTGCAGTAGCATCATTTAGACAGGGTGTTTAGCACGATAGTCCCGCGTGCAGAATCCCAGTCGCCAAGGCCCCGCGTCATGAGCCCCATGTTCGCAAAACCTCGCGTTTAATTACCCCGTCCCATATTTCCCATATTCCGAAATCCCCGTCCTCATTGCCCCCGTCCCATATTCCTCTTCGCGCTCCAGCCGGCATTTTTCCATAGCTTACCCTAATATGTTGATGGTCTACAAAATGTCCTTTAGGCGACAAAAAATAAGGGTAACTTGAAGAGCAGGAAAACATAGAATGATGTACAAGTAGCGAATTGCATACACAATCCAAAAAAAGAGTGTTTTCTTCCACCCTTTGTCCCATATAATACACCCCAAAACTTTAGTTCGACGTACAGCAGCCTATAGTCGAACAGACGGTACTAACTTTCACAAGGGGCTTGATGGCCGTGTGGTACAACTAATTAAAATAGTTAATGTACGTGTTACTGACTACAACAAAGAAAAATAATCGGGGTTTTCTTGGCCCCACTGCAAAACCTCAGTGTTTTCTTTCTGTGGTCTTTGATACGTACTTTAACTATTTGTTAAGTTATATCACACCGTTATCAAGCCCCTCGTAAAATTTGGGGCCGTCTCTTCGACTATAGTGCGCTGCACGTCGAACTAAACTTTTAGTGTGCATTTTATGGGACAAGAGGTGTAGGTGATACCCCTTTTTTTTTTGGTAGTGTATCTGCATAACCAGCGATGCACTCCGCTGTCAGACGTGAAATCGTAGCCTTTATCTGCTTCAATAGATAAAGATATTTTTAGAACGACGTAAAAAATGGAGCTTTGGTGCTGTACGTATTATATATGGCGCCGTGAGCTTCGTGTTAACAGTTTTGACAAAATCCACTTTGTTGGAACTGTTATTTTGCGCTTGCTTCAGGGTTGACGAAAGCTTTGGTTCAATGCTGATTTATAAAAATTGTAATTTTAATTGTTTTCGCAGTGATTGATATTTTTTCTTTGTTCTTAATTCTAACGCCACAAAACGTGACTCTGTTTAATATATGCCTGAAGAATGGGAAGCTTTATCTAGTTATTTCTTACTGGAGTCCCGGGCACGCCTTGATTTCGTTACACACGCTCGCGTGCACACTTACTGTCTCTTAATTAAAGGCAGAATGCTCCGCCCTCGCGCTGTGGGCCCAGCCACCTGCCACGAGGGATTCCCGTCATGTACTTCTCAAACTGTTTGTTTCTTAATGCGGGACAGAAATGGTGTGACGTTTGCCGCGGGGATTTTGACACGGGGCTTTTAATATCGGCTGCTTCCGTGCACCTTCAGGAAGATTCACATTTCTTGAAGATCTGTCAATTTTAAATGGTGTTAGGAGACTTACCATGGTATCGCAAGATGTGAAGAGCCGTGAGAAGGCCAGCAGCTCGGTCTGAAAAACATATCGAGTGAAATTGTATCGCAATTTTTTCAGTCAGCAACTATTTAATTATGAGATTAATGATGTAAGAAATATGGTGTAAACAATTTACAGCACCCTATTTTTGAGCTATAGTCCGTTCCCGGTGTATGGCGCGCAGGAGCAAATTTGTGGTAAATATTAAAAGTGTTTGCTTAGATTGTGTACACCCGGTGCATAGTCGGCAGGCCCTGCATAGCCCGCACCTGGTGCTTAGTCGACAGGGAAATCTTCTGATACACGCACATCTTGACAAATGTCTGCTTTCGTAACTCACAAAGAAGTTTGTATTACGCATAAATCATCATTAATATAGACTTTAATTTACAAAATCTACGACGTCTCATTATAACCAAGGATCTTGAATAACTAAATTCTTTTATAGCGAGCACGCGTAGATAGTCGGCATGGCCTCAAAATTCAACTTTTAGACATCCATAGTCCGCGCACTATAGCCCCCAAAATACAGCATATTACTATTTATTTGACATAGATTAAGTGTTCGACGCCACCACTGAATATAACAGGAGATCAGGAGAGAACTCTACTGCGAGAGTCAAAGTCTTGGAAAACGGCAGAGCCATTTCTTCTAAGCATAGAAAAGGCACAACCACAAAAAGTTACGTATATAATCACAATTCTAAAGATACTTCAAGACTCCAGACAACTCAGTGTTGGAGCTATGGAGAGCGTCAGCTTTACAACATGAACAGGAGCATGCAAGTCAAGTGCACTTGATGCCCAACACTCGCTAACTAAAAAGCATTTGGTCATTCAAACACTTGGTCGTCCAAATGCATTCAGCCATTCAAATATCCGACTGTTTTGTCACCCAAAGGGCTTACGAAGCGGGTCACGATCCGTCGCTAAAAAACGGGACATGGACGCAGGCGAAAGTTGTAGATTCTGCGGCAATCGGGACAAGCGAGCGTTGAAGAAGCGTGGCACAAGCCTTGGCAATATGAAGGCAGCATGCAGAATCAACCCATTTCCAACTGTTGACTGCGCCCACCTTCCTCATCCACGAAGTTGCGATAATACTGAACCGAACTGAACTGAACCGAACAATCCGCATCCGGCCTCCGAAAGATTTGGTGGCAGCCCAAGGGAGGATGACGGAAACCGGCATTTTTGTAGGCAGAATCAGGTTAAAATCTTGGCTCGAAATCGACGCGGCGTTGTCTACCGGAACATTGGGATACAATCAAAATTGAGAAATTTATGTGCTTTTTTCTTTTTTTCTTGTCTCACCTTCGATCTTCTGGAACAACAGGTCGTACTTGGCTCCTATAGGCAGAATAAATACGTTATACATGTGCATGTCTAGCAGTGAGGCGCACTTGCTAAACTTTTACACAAAACAAGAAAGGGCTGTTTATGCCAAATTTGTTTTCACAGTGCCACCACCTGAAATATTTCAGATTTTCTTAATTGGCGTCACTGTTGCCTTATTATAAGTCAAAACATTTATTTTGTAAATTAATTACAACAAGCAACCAGTTCATTAGTTTCAAATATAATATTTATGCTCGTATCTGTGAGTTCTGGCATTAGCATATCAATGTACGCTCAGTCATTCCTCTCAAGGTATAGTAAACTGATTATATTGTCGCGGACGGAAAAAAGAATAGCCAAACGTAAAACTAAGAATAAATGTTTAGTGGGTGGACTCTTGACAGAAACAAAAGAAAGAGTGTTGAGAAAGCAGCAGCGAGCGCCGAAAGTCGGCGTACAGTTTGCTAGCGCGAGAGTGCCTCTTGGTAAGGCAAGGCTGGGCTCTTATTTGTTACACTCAGAATCTAGAACATTTGGCCTAGAATATTTGAGCGTTGAACACTTAAGAGACTGACCCGGCAAGGTGATGCTGGGCTCAATATTTACAACACTAGGTATGTAGAACATCCTGCCTAGAATGTTCGATAGTTGATCACTCAGGGTAAGAGTAAACATGAATATTCTAGAAGTACGGAGTAGCGCTCCTTCTCGCCCATGCACGCGGTAATATGCAGTGCAGAAACGCATAGAATTCCTCGCCCTTAAAATTTAATATTTACTGTTTGAAATAATGTTTGTTAGTCGCACCTATAATAAAATGTCGCCACCAAGAGGCGAGGACGCCTTAAAGGCCCCCTATTTAGTACCGCAGTAAACATTGGGTAAAGTTGCGAAAGTTGCACCAGAAAGCACTTTTAATGAACTTACCAAGAACGCTCGCCTTGCCATCCTTTGTGAGTCCACCTTTAGCCGGTAATTGCTTCACCCAGGCTGCAGTTTAAAGGGATACGTTTAGCGATTGTACACAACTGAATGGAATTTCGTTCTAAAGTCGCGCGTTGGATATCGGAGGAGATTTGAACCCACTTTTCTTAGTCACAATTTGCCACCTTTACGGGAAAGAAAGTTATCTTGTTTTGGTAGCCAACTGAAGACTGCCTAAGACGGCTTCCAGAACTGTGCTGCAGACTCAAGCTTTCGTGAAAATGTGGTAATTTGTTTTCGTTTTCTACGTAGCACTTAGCCATCTACAACGCTATTGAAGTTCATTATTCGCGTCATGTGATCGACTGCGGCTGCGGGGTTTGAAGTGGCAGAAAGGAGTATCTATGAACGGTAATCGATCTTTACTGATACTTGCCCGTTATAAAATGGAATGGTTGAATAGAAGAACTCGCTTGTATCCCGATCAAATGCAAACTCAAATGCAAACGAGGCACAACGTAACATCAATGAGCTATTGCAGCAAAGGGATGGCAAAATGATTCGAGGCATTAAATGTCCAATACACAATGCAATATGTTTCAACAAAAAATAAACCCAGTTATTTAGGAAAGAAGGTAGTGATTTCATCGAGGACGTATTTAATTGAGCTTAATTAAATACGTCCTGGATGAAATCACTACCTTTTTTCCCAAATAACTGGATTTATTTTTTGTTGAAGCATATTGCATTGTGTATTAGACATTTAATGCCTCGAATCATTTTGCCATCCCTTTGCTGCAATAGCTCATTGATGTTACGTTGTGCCTCGTTACGACGGCCCTGAATGATGCAGGTAGTATTATTCAATGAAATAAATAAAAAATACAGGAGTACACTTAAGACTGCTTAAGTTTGAGAATGCGAAAGCATTCGTACACACAGCACATTTCTACAAGCGCCGTTCCTCGTCTTCATTTTTTCACACTGCGCTCCGGCGGTGACTTCACGTTCCCCCTCCGCGCAGGCGCGCTGCCCTCCTCCCCTGCCGCCCCTCGGCTTCACGGCTTCAGTGACAATGCATTTGTGTTGTTGTGCTTTTCCTTGTGTTTTATTTTTTTTTGTTGGGAGGCGCGTCTGCTTTGACTTTGAGCGGGAACCGGCGGCTTCCATGACGAAGCGTCTGATATGGCGCGCAGCAGCCAATGAGAATTTATGCCTCAATTCGCTGCTGACAAGCAAACGGGAATTCAGTTGCCCGTTTTCGCGGCTTGAAAAGCTGATAACGCCGGTTCGCTCTATGGGACAGTTAATGCTTTCGTATTTATGACTATATAGAATTCTGGGCAAGCCAAGCGACGGACGCCGGCATGAAGAAAGCATTGACGGCAATGAGGGACCTGATGCGGTTACTTGGACGCTTTTTGGGTTCCCTCAAGGCAGAGCTATTGCAAGATTCGAAAGACTTGTTAGAAGCAACCTACATGCTAATAAATGATTATCTATATTCAGGAAAGCACAAATTGGGAAATATTTTCTCCAATACCGGAAGACGGGGCCTTATGTTGTTCACACCAGACTCCTTCTAAGGGCGTTTCTGTAAACTCTAAAGGATGTGAGTTCACATTCCTCGAAGACACGGAGACAGCTAATCATGCAAAGAACTGATGGATCCCAATGTATGATTCAGCTGAGAATGCAACTAGACCTGCAAGTTGTGATCTGAGACAGGGACCATCACGTCTCGCTTACGCAAAATCCCTGCGCACATCGCGGTTTACAGCTCTAATCGTACTATGAGCTTCGTCATTGGCTGGAATCTGTCCGTTGTTCTCGCGATTGGCTGCCCCTTGGTCGGCACAAAGGTGAACTTACTTCGTTATAATGTGGAGTCATTCACCTTGAGCTAGATTAACATCACCAAGAATAATCAAAGCACGTGCACTAGCATCTCAACGTCGTCACAGCGAGGTCGAGAGACGATGCAGATCAGTCACGAGTGCTGCGGAAGTGTTCTGCTGACCCTCGTGGCCAATCAATGCCTCATACGACGCTCGGCGTCGGGCTCGGGCCCAACTGTTAAGTTGGAGCCATCCTACTACAATCACTTTAGGTAAAGGTGGACGTAGCTGTTCGTGGGCTTTTATTATTATTTGGGTTATGGCTAACCAAGATATGTGCTCGGAAGAACAAGGTCGACTGGTCCTGCAAGCCGATCGTCACTGTTTACATGCGAATCGTTGTCTCTCAGCAGCTTCTCTTCGTAAACCATCTATTTCTATTTTTTGCAAAAGTAGACATTATTATACAGTCACCTTCTGAGTATATCCGCGTTAAAGAGAGCGGATTCGAATTTCGCTCTTACCAGACATAGGCTTGTCCACTTCACCGTAACCTGCCGCTGCGGCTAGCAAAAAAAAAAAAAAGAGAGTTAGGTTCGAGCAGACGTAACACAAGCATGTCGGTAATCGGGTTATGATGAAATGCGAACAGTGACAGGACTGCCAGTGCAGCACCGGTAGAGCGTCGAAGCTTGAAATGTTCTGGGCGAGGTTCAAACACACCCGAGTAGGACGCACACCCTTGCAGCGCCATACTCTCCACCCCGAAGATTTACTAGTTTCCAGAGGCCTCCCGGATCTGCAGCATGTGTCAGCGTCCATGGTCTCCAGCGTTCGCATTTCATTCGAACCCAATGGTACACTTGTAACTTAGCGATACTTTCAAAGATTTTATTTTCTGTTCTCTGTCTGAACAAAACTTATTATGCATTATTCATTCGCACAGGAAGGTCAGAAAGGCAGACATTGCTATGCACAAAAAAGTGAGAAGTATGACCAGGTCTAAGATTGCGTTACCAGTGAAAAGATATCGCCTTTAAATGCGAATCAGCCTATTTTAAACGTGCTCACGCCCATAGGCTCAGCGTCACGTCATACACTTTCCGCTATGGCCGAGACGTTCTTGCGAAGACCAGATTTGTGGAGTTTCATTCGTATATCACCTAACTGTCCAGTGTCCTTCAGGAAAGAAAGGCGCGCTTATTTTATATAACGTCGGGCTGCTGGGATCAGAAGCTAGTGGCAGCTCATCATCGCGAGTTTGTGCATACCTGCATGCAGGGATGGGCAGTATTTCAAATACAAGTATTTGAAATACGTATTTCAAATACATTGTGTATTTTCTGTTTGTATTTAATTACAAATTGGATAATGTATTTGGCGTGTGTATTTAAATACTAAAACGTGGGTATTTTAAATACAATTGTAATTAAATACAATTTTGTGGGCACAAATACATCCCTCAAATTTATTGTCACGACTCATTTTGCTCATCCTAAGACGTGTCCAAAAACGCTGCTCTTTCTTCATCTCAACGCCAACGGCATTGATATGAAGTGTCTCTCACAGTGTCTCTCAATCAAGCACCGAATGCAGTGTCTCTCAATCAAGCACAAGCATTTAGTGACTTTGTGTTTACGGTGCTATTCCAGGGCAAGAATAGTGACGAAATCGACGTTCACAGGCAGACTGGCTAAATAAGGGCCTGTGACAACTTGTGATGCTTTCCAGCCTGATTTTCATTCATATTTTTGCCTGGAACATTCTAAATGCGCGGGTCGTCCAGATTTTCGTAACTGGTGCGAGTTGCAACAATAAAATATTCTCTAGCTAGTGCTGCGCGTCTTGGTCGTCTCGGTTCTTTGTTGGTCTATACCAGGGGTCTCCAAACCCCAGCCCGCGGGCCAAATCCGGCCCGCGGAGGTCTTCCGACCGGCCCGTGGCTGGCTGCAGTCCTCCCAATGGAGCCCGACATACGGCCCGCTTCCAGCACGCCCGCTGCTACCAATAAAAAAATAAACGCGCCAAAAAAAAAACGGCGCCACGGCGCTTATTAGCCGCGTAAACGAAGTTACCAGAAGAAACGAGAGAAAACTGCCTACCGTAAGGCGTGTCCTCTCGTCATGTGATTAATTGGACATTGTCATCAGCAGCAACCACACTCCTAGTCCCTTGTTTTATATCTGTGTAACCGTGTGTGTTAAAATGAATTTACGTCCCTTTGTATATTGTGCTTGGTGTACTGCATGTCGTAGCTATTAAATATTGTCAGCATCAGTTCTATCGTTCTAACTAGTCTTCTGCCCTGTGTGAACGTGCCAAAGCTCCTATGCGCTCTGGTTTATGCTGGTATGTCTTCTGGGCTCCAGTTATTGTGTGATGTCATAATTAGCTAAATTATTAAATTGCATAACCAAGTGTATGCAATCATCCACCTTGGAATATTTTTATTTCATGTTTACTCCAACTTTAAACTTTGCACATTTAAATGCTTAGATAACCAGGATTACTTTATTTAGATTTTCCACATTTACATTGGCCTATTTATTTTCCGGCCCTCGAGACAGAGACAGAGCCTCGATCCGGCCCCTCAGGCAAAAAGTTTGGAGACCCCTGGTCTATACCAAAATGTAATCGACAAAAAAAGCTGCTTGAAGCTCTGTACTTTTTCCACCTATTCCGTCCAAGCTGATTACATTATTTTGTGATTATATTTCTATAACGTTACTAGAGCCTCGCACACTAACTCCCGAGTGTGCGATGCAAAATTAAATCGAGATACCCAGAAACCCGTTGCAGGTGCCCTGAAGTCGCTGACGCAAATTTTGAGGAATGTATTTGGAAAAGTATTTGGAGGAGACCGAATACATTTGGTTTTATTTGTATCTTGTACTTAAATGCTCTTTTGGAAAATGTAATTATATTTGGAATTAGATACATTTTCGATAAAGTATTTCGTATTTGTATTTCGATACATATTTGCATGTATTTTGCCCATCCCTGCCTGCATGCATGTAAAGCATCTATATAAATAGCAACAAAAATAACTAAGTCACCAAACGAAGCTTTTTTGAAAAAGTATCTACGTTCACATCTCCAACAGTATCTTGGGCATCGCTTCTAATTCTTCTTTTCATAAAAATCTACAGCTCAAGGGACACAAATATGTGATTTGCATGACGAAACAATCACTGTTAGGTACTTCAAATATTATGCTGGGTTCTTTATTGTTTTTTTAATTACAGGCCAAGTGCTAAAATAATTGCTGACTTATTTACGCTCTCTGAAGTGTGTTCATAGAAAAACGACAATAATGTTGTTTATTTTTGTAGCTCAAAGTAGTCGACGAACCTGCACACCAACGTGCGTCACCTCCGCGACATGAGGTAAAGCAAGTATTAGAACCGTTAGTGGCCGTACACGAGTGTCAATGAACACTGGTGCTCTCCGCGTTGGACAGTCTTCATGCCCTGGCCGGGTTGTGGATCGCGAGTCCGCCCCATTAAGTGGCTGTCTAATTATCCTATACCAAACCAGCCAAACCGACTTTTCAGAGTTGCTCAACATTTCGTCGAAAATAAGTTCAGGTGATACTTTATCCGAAGTGCGCTTTTAACTTCCCTTTGGTCATCCGGGAATCGAAGATTGTAATTTTTGTAGCGACATTATCTTAACATTTCTTCATGTGGAGGTCCTTAGAAAGCTTATGTGCGTGAGGCACAATTTTTTCGCAACGACCATTAAAGGGAAAGCAACATGTCACTCTTATGCGCTGTTTTATATCATGCCAGGAAATTTTTTTAAAGAATTGGTCCCACGCCTCTTGTCAAGGATCTTGAGTTTATGGTCTTACCAAGTTGGGCCGACAGGGCGACGAGCAGAGCAACGGCGACAACCTTCATGTTATGAGTTGACGAAATATCTCTGGAAGGAACCATGCATCACTGACATGTCTTCGCACCGTGATCTCTGTAACCACTCTACCCACGGCGCGAGCTACGCTTTCCGCGCTCTGATAGCCGTAAACTTCCGAGTCTGCAGGCCTCGAAAGAAGCGCCAAAGTAATGATCCTGGCAATGCATGACTGTGTCATGTATATTTGAATGACGAAAAAGGCAATTGCGATACCCCCACTGTGAACTTGTTGTTTCGTCAGGACAGGGATGCGACGGCGAAATAGGCAATTAACAATACGTAGTAAGATTGTCAAATAAACCTTTGGTCGACCATGAAAAATCTTAGGCCTATACAGCTTGCTCTAATAAATTTTCTCTTGCTGCCAGTTGACGTTTCAGCTTAAAGGAGACTTCTAAGGGTGCCTATGCAACATAACGGCGAACTTTGTTAGTACTTTCACTGAATGACGACATTTTCGCCCGATGTTAAACATGCACACGTTTCCTTTCTTTTAAAAAGTTGCCCTGTTTCGCACCTTTTCTCGGCAAAGTTGGTAACTAAACTTATACGCCATTTAATGCAAATGAACGCTGTGCCACATCGCAGTTATTCACTTTAACAAAATATGTACCTTTGAGTTTAGAAAACTGTGGCCGGTCATTTCTTGCTTTATCTTATGAGCATTCTAACTTTTGCATTCACCAATCGTGTGTTTACCTCTATGGGTAAAAAGCTACGTCTGTAATACATCTTAACGAACCAAACTTCGTAGCCTATGTAACTATAGTTTACGATACAAGTTCGCGCTTACCAAGATATCCCAAGTTTTACAGGCTCAAAACTCAAAACGGGATCTGCAGGAAAATTCTGTAACCCAGAAATATCAAAAACAGTCTTACCCAAATTCCACTTCGAAGAGGCGAGTCCTTCAGGCGGTCTGGATAACATGCTGGTGTAGTGCCAGGAATATATACCCTACCCCAACGCGCTACAGCTGCCAGAGGTGATTGCTCCCAGGGCTTCTCAAAAACACTTACGCTCATGTTAATACCGATGTCACCTGTGTGTTATTTTGTTGTTACTGTGTGGGCAACTTTTATTTAATATTCGTCTGTGCAGTATCATAGAACACAGTATGCCGACATTAGATTTCCTGGTTTCCGGGTTCAGAGACCCGAAATAACGAGAGGTTCATCGTACCAGCCTTACTGAAAAGAACACGTCGACGAAACGGTTCATTGCTCTCGCAACAGCAGTGCGCGGTGGCACAAACCAGATATGGGGCGTGTCGGAGCTTCTTTATCTGTTATATTTATGTACAGTAGCGACACATGTCGAACAAATGCTACGCGTCTAACTCTGAACTTTGCCACTCAAGTAGACAACGCCCATGAACATACACGCGCACCATTACACGGCTGTTTAAGTCAAGCGACGAAAAGCGTGCGCCAATCTAGCGAGGGATCACGCTAAAGCCTCTACAGACTTTCTGGTATTAAAATAGTCCTGCCAATCACAATACCTTTTCAGCAGCCGGACATCTTGACCCTTTATAACTCTTCATCTCGTTTCGCCGTCTTAGAAAAATGTTAGAAAAATATGTGTGGTTCGGAGAGTGGTCACTACCGTGGCATGACTCCAGACTTATGTAGTTGTGGACCCTAAAACGACGATCGATGACCGATAGCGAGCCTAGACCGAAAAGGTCAATCACAAACCATGGGGAGAGTTTCCGATCTAATGGAAGACGCCTCCAGCGGAAAGATTGGTCTCAAGTGCGCATGCGCTGCGTTTTTGCCTGGCGAGGAGGATAGCTGTCGAAAAGATGGAGACGTTTGCCGACGATCAACGCTTTTGGCACCTCTTCGAAGATCGTAGTGCACACGCAGCCCCTAAATCACGTCACCCCGATGGAGCAGTTGGAAGCTCTTTGTAACATAGGCTCTTTAACGACCGGAATGTGGCTGGACAACTTGAACTAACAACGAGAAATAGCATGCGGACGAGAGCTGGGTTTGTGCGTACTCACGCTTCTGACCACTTTTCTTATCTGGGCGCCGGCATTGGTCATAATTATACAGTCACAGACAGCTCCAGAATCGGAAGGGGGAAGGGGGGGGGGAAGGGAGGCTATTATGATTATGCACCATGCTTCGTTCTTCAGTTTTCTTATTAGCAAATGCCGCAATCTATTTGGCCGCGAAGCGATAGTAGAGATGCTTGGGTCTTGCCACGCCAGGCGTTTTGGAAGACCTTATACCCTGTTTAAGTACGATCGGACTTGACGCTACAATCCGATGGAGAGAATCATGGAGTGCCATAAGGGATTCTCACGGCATTCGTCGTCTTTGTGGGTTCTCTGCCGTAGGCAAAGCCAATCACACGGAGAAAAACAATGCCAATTGCTAGGCAATTGCGTTGGATACGTGAAACATTCTTGCGTCCCGAACGTTTACCCTCGCTTGATCTCAATACCAATACAGGGCCCTCGCTATAGTTAGCGGGGAAGCTATGCGTATAGGACACGTCACACAAAGTCTTGCGACATCATTTTCAGGGATAAACCTAGCGGGAAACTGAATTGGCATTGAAATCACGTGACGTCGATTTTCCCTCTCAATCTAGCGGATAAACTGAATTTGTGTATAGGTCGCTTGTCGCGAAGTCACGTGACGTCATTTTGCCGCTCAATTTAGCGAGGAAACGGAATTGTTGTTGAGGTAATGTGTACATCAATTTTTCAGCTAAATTTTGCGGGGAAACTTAATTTATGTTAACGTCACGCGACATGAAGTCATGTGACGTCGTTTTCCCCGGTATATTTAGTTGGAAAACTTAATTGGCGTTGACGTCACCTGGCATCAATGTTCCCGCCCAATCTAGCGGGGAAATTAAATTTGCGTATAGCTCACTTGACACAATATCATGTGACGTCGTTTCCCGCTAAATTTAGCGGGAAAACTGAATTTGTGTTGAGTTCACGTGACGTCAATTTTCCCCTAAAGTTTGCAGGGAAACTGTTGCGGCATATATCATCACAGGCCATGGGTTTACGAAATGCGGCCTCACGAATTGCGGTGCAACAAGCCCAATAACGCTTCACATTAAAAATGCGTAGGATCGCGGCACATTCACGGTGCCTGATTGGTTTGGCCGGCAAAAGCAAACGCAGAAAGGCGAAGAGAAAACGCACACAGGCGAACGCAGGATATCTCATTGTTAGTTTAACTTCTCGAGTCAAGGCAGCACCGCCAGTATTTATCAGTCGTCACTCTATTTTTTTATTTAATTTATTTGCAGGTACTGCTGCTTCCGTCTGAAAGGTGTCGTAGGACTGAGTTTCGAGGCCCAAAATATAAAGTACAAAGAGTATTTTGTAACTCGAACCAACAAACAAATAAGCGACAATTACGCAGACTTATATTTGATGTACATGACTGATACTCCGCGTCAGGCAAAACCAAGTAAGCACAGCGCTTCCAGCGATGAGAAAAAAAACTGTCGTCAGAAATGTCTTCAACTGTAGACAAAAGGAAACAAGCACACTTACGCAACCGACGTACAATCACATATGTATTCTAGAAAAGCATACCAAGCAGTAAAATAGTGGAACATGGTCAAATAGTATATGCACTGGCACCGAGGACTCCCTCCCATACAATGTTTACGTTCCGGTTGTATTAACACACGGCAGATAAAGGAAAGCAGACTATAGTCAACAAAACTAGCAGAAGCAACAAAGAAGCGGGAGATTTATGAGATTCGATCATTTATATCGAAACCATGTATCATTATATCTGAACAGTGGTACACGCGATGCTTTCCAAGATTGCGCAAATGTTGCAATAACAATGTCCAAGGGCAGTTCGTCTTTGAAGGGATGCTGAACCGAAATTTAGATTTAGCCAAATAAGGCCGCAGAAGCTTTGAACAGGACGCTACGAACTCGAAAACATCACCCATACACTGATATCTCGAACGAAGGACCGTAGTTTGGAAAAGAAGGGCGCCATCAAGCGAGGGCTATACAGTCACGATCCTCCTGGAAGAGTTAAGAATGAGGGGAAGCGTCCTCGCTCCTCTCCTCCTCACTTCCGTTCAC
>JAZHYW010008243.1:0-24247 GCA_037355805.1 Ixodes ricinus
CAGCTAATTTTTGATGCCGGAACAATTCCCCGCATCACGTGCAGTAGA
Source organism: Ixodes ricinus (assembly GCA_037355805.1). Classification (NCBI taxonomy): domain Eukaryota; kingdom Metazoa; phylum Arthropoda; class Arachnida; order Ixodida; family Ixodidae; genus Ixodes; species Ixodes ricinus. The sequence goes on from JAZHYW010008243.1 coordinate 49, forward strand.
GTGACTGAGAGTTAAAGTTTTCTGCCATACTTCTATGGGTCAAGTTACGGGGAAAAACGTAGGGCCTCATTACTGTCATGCACGTAATACATAGTTAATGCTGTGACCGTGATGCAAGACATCGATAATTCTACCGGCATCAAAAATTAGCTTCCAATTTCAATTAATTTGATGGAATTTCTTTTTTTACAGTGGATGTGCTTTTTGTCAGGATCCGATGAGCCTGGATTGTGTCTAACTCTGGGCCAGGAATCTCCGACAAGTCCAGCGTGTAATCCACAGCGAAAGGCCCTATACAGCACTATTTGTAAGTGCTTCTTATTCTAATAGTCTGTTGGTTATTTTTGTGTTCAAAGTAATTTTTATTTCATTTTTTCTGTTGAAATATGGCCGTCTTCTTGGTGGTAGATGTGTGCTGTTGTAAAGTCCTCCCAGTATGTCCAAAGCCGAATACCACAGAGCGTTGAGTAGTCCTTATTTGCCAAGATTCGGCTTGTTGGGTGGGAGTGAAGTGTTAGTTATGTCACCGCGCTATGTTAGTGTATTTGCCAGTAATTGTATTTACTCGACAAGCTTTTTTTATGTGAGTGATTTATTTTAAATTATTGATTCATTCAAGCGTCATGTTCTGTTAAACTGTCATATTGTTTCATATAACAGGGTATTTATTGGACTGTTAATTTAGTAGTACATTTGGCATTGGTGAGCTGAAGAGGGAGGCCAGCGGTTTGGTTTATAAATTGTAAATAATATGGAGGCAATATGGGTACATTTATGACTACATATTTCTGTGCCGCAAATACCGTAAGTCTTCAAACAGTTTTTTTTTTGTTTTCAAATCAACGTAGAAATATAGGTGTGAACTTAAATGGCGAGATTGTAATTAACAGGTCCTAAAAACCCCTGAAAAAAAAGTTTTTTTAGACAGTCTAATTGGGACACGCGTGTCAAAAAATTAAATTGACGCAAAACAAAATTAAATTCGAGAGAAATATTGATGGCGCGAGGCGCAATTTAGTCGGTAGTCACCTCCCGGGCACGTTGAGGAGAGGTGGATCGGCTTCGCCTTCACGTTGAGGTGGAAATAGTGAATGACGTTTCTGTGATGTCATGGACATTGCCCGCATAATTTCAAATAAATCTTTCGCCGTCGATATTGCTCTAATATTATTTTCTTTTTCGCGTAAAATTTATTTTTTAACACTCGTCCCAATTTGATTGTTTCAAAAAAGCTTTTTTCTTTTCAGGGGCCCTTTAAGGCTAGATGAAGGGCCTGAGGCACACTATGATGTTGCAAGAGTAGGACTAATCAATTTATAGATTGATCTTCCTACTATTTGAAAAAAAAAATAGAGCTCTAAATTCGACCTCGCAATGCATCTGCCTGCACCTGCATTCAGACTGGTGCAACCAGTTCATCCGCATGCAACGAGAAATTTAGAGCCCACATCTATGGTGCAGCTGCACGATGAAGTGGCACACATGAACAGCTTGCTGGCTATCTAGTAGTGTTAGTTGTGGCAGAGCTTAAGCTCGCCACGATGCATTCTTTGTTTTGACATGTGGCACATTTCTCAATTATTTTAACACTCACCAATCGAAACCTGTATGTTCTTGGGTTGGGCTACTATTTTATTTCTTTTTCTTCTTTTTTTTTTTGTTTAGAATTTGTGTATTTTAGTGTGTATAATTTTTTTGTTTATTAAGGTTTAATGGTTTTTATAGCAAATTAGCTCCTTGCAGAGCTGATATTACAATATTTAGTTAATGGTCTCCCCAAACTTAGATGTTACATGCATTCGCTAACTTCCTTTCTAAAGTTGTAAAATAAACTATAATATACGGCAGTCAACACTGAAACACAATAGATTGTTCACACTAAATCTTGGACAAATCCAGATGTTAAGATACTGCATTCATCCTACTCCTCGGGAAAGTCTGTATAGAGCTTTGTCTTTCACCGCTATGGGCAGAGGCCAGCTGATTTGTTACAGTTTAGAAGGTGAAGGGGTGATGTGCAGGGAAGCTAAATTCTGTCCCCCTCTCCCATATTGTCTGCTATAATTGTTTCAAATCTCAGGGAAAAGGGGGGGGGGTGCAACTGCCCCCCCCCTTCCACCCTTGTTCTGATGCCACTGGTAGGGGGTGCAAACTTGGGGATGCCATAAATAAATGCAACCCGTTACGGCTGCCATTGCGTACAAAAAAAAATAGAGAGAGATAGATATGTGGATTATTTTTCTCCTAGGTGTTCATATCAAGGGATACAAACAGTTTTGGATGGTTGCGGCTGAGTGAGCTAGCAATAAGTGCTGCCTGAGTGTTCGGTTGGGACTCTTGTTCAATCGGCAAGAAAGCAAGTCCCAGCCAACTATTGGAGCATATCCTATGAATGGCTCCTGGGATTTTCGAAAATGTCTATTGTCTTGCAAATGAGTGCACTGGTATTAACAAAGGGCACTTAGCAAGCTGTTTCCTCTTTTTTAATTTTGCTGACTTTACATTTAAGCATTCATTCTTCACAGGAGGAGGGACACGACTGATCGACCTATCCAGTGATGTGCATTGATGAAGAGGACTCAAGTGCCATAACTCTGGTGTTGGAGGACCACTCTTTTGAGGTGACGGATATTGTGGCTGGTGCTGCGCTCTGCTGCACTGGGTCCACAACATTTCTTACCGTCAAAAAGCAAGCCGGTCACTCGCAGTAATTGGGCACTGCATTGGTTTGAAGTACAAGATAAAGTCAGTCTCAGCTGTGGATCTGATCACAAAGTTAGAAACTTTTAGCCAGAGGGAATTTGGGTGTCAGTTTTGCCTTTTTTTGCTATGTGCTGAAATTAAAGTCTTGGTTTATTAAGCTCTTTTCTACTGTTTTTATTCTCTCTATGCTGACTTTTCATGAGAACCTATAGCCTCTGTGCAGGCTCATGCTCTATGTGCCATTCCACATTTCCTATGCAACCATCTCCTTGTGAACACATACATTGCCACTTTTAAGTTTTAGGGCTACTGTTCATTGCAAAATACTTGCAGTTGTCCCTAGTTGTACACACTACATGAAAGGGAAAGGATAACACCTAACAGAAAAGAGTAACTGTGACACAGTTACACTTTAGCAGAGTTAATGTAACCTCTTTCAAGAGGGTACTTTTAGCTCTGATGTAGAGCTTAATTAACACTTCTTATGGAGCTGAAGTTACCCTTTACAAGGTAGTTAAAATAACTCTTGGCATGAGAGTGTAACCTTGACCACTCATTAGAGTTGTTCTATTTACACCTAAGAGAGTAGCCACAACATTTGCTTCGAGGGTACGTACAACACCACCTGTAGGAGTCTACGCTACTCTTCAAAAGTGTTAATTTTGCGCTTCATTTCAAGGAGTAACCCCTACCCTAGACAAGAGTAACACTAACTCTTGTCAAGAGTAACTCCTTGTTACTCTCAAAAGTGTAAAGTCAACACCTCGTTTTGAAGAGTAACTGTAACTCTTGTCAAGAGTAACTCCTCGTTACTCTCAAAAGAGTAAAGTCAACACCTCCTTTCGAAGAGTAACCCTAACTCTCAAAAAAGGGTGGATACTGCGACAAACCATTTACACTCCAAAAAGTGTTAAGATGACGCCTTTTTTTTTAGGTGTGAAATGGGAAGGGAGGAGGCAAGGAGATTTAAATCCCGAGCACAATAATAATATTAATAATAGAATAATGAATATGATTGTAAACCTGAGACTCGGCCACGCACGCGATCGCTCGCCGACGCGCGTGGCAATATGTTTGTTTGGTGCTCCGAAGAAGGCAGACTCTTGTAAACCAACATTCCAGCTGCACAAGTGCTGGTGTCTCCCCTCTTTTCACAATCACATAAAGGTATTGAAGTGAATGAAAAAAGGCAATAGAGGCGTGCAAGAGGAGAGCAAACAGAATGTGGTATTCGTAACATTTCAGGGATTTCAACAAAATTACAAAGAAGACACTTAAGATTGTTTACGTGTAGGAATGCGAAAGCATTCCTTCAGACAGCACACTCCTACAAGCAGCGCGCCACGTCTTCCTTTTCCACACGGCGCTCCGGCGGAGACATCACGCTCCCCCAGTGCGCAGGCGCGGCGCCCGCAGCCTACTCCACGGCTTCCGTGGCGATGCATCTGCGTGGCCGTGCTTTTCTTTGCGTTTTATTTCTGAGCGCGCGTCCGCTTTGACCTTGAGCGGCCCTGCCGGCTTCCGTGACCAAGCATCTGCTATGACGCCTCGCAGCCAATGGGAATTTAAGGCTCGTTTTGCTGCTACAGACAACGCCGGCTTGCCTCCATGGGACCGTTAATGCTGTCGCTTTAAAAACTCCCGGTTTTAGACGATGCATCACCCTGAACTAACTAAAAATAGTCACATGAATCACGATTGAAATCGTGATTGACATTATGATTTAAATTGTTATTTAAATCGAAACTCTTTGTGATGATATATTCAAAGCTTTCAGCAAGAATAATTCTCAAAATATTTGTATTTGTCGTTTGTCTGTCACTGAACGTTTTCTATGTGCATTTGCTTCGTATTTAAATCAAAGATTCACGAAGCGACAAAAATATAGAGCAGGATGAACACAAGCAAAAAGCGGTGCTCTTCTGAGGGAATCAGAGCGATGAGCTTTCTTTCTGTCTTCCACTTCGCTCATTAATAGACCTTATTCATTAGTAGCACCATCTCTCTGCGGCCATGGGTACTTTCAGAGGCTCGGAGCCATCATTGAGGCTTCTCCATCGTCCCCGGCCGCCGCCCGCCGCAGTACGAACCTCTCTGTCCGCGTAGGGTTCGTCGCATATTCTTGTGCTTTGTTACGATGAGGGAAATAGCGCCGAAAGTACGGAGGATAAAGGACGAGGACCCCACAAACCGAGGGCTGACTGACAACTGGTTTATTTCTGGAAAACCACATACCGACATAAAAACACAGACAAACATACATCGTACCATCGCCTAAGGGCACGCGTCACAGCTTAGGTGATGGTCCGATCTGTATTTGTCTGTGTTTTTAAGCCGGTAGGTGGTTTCCCAGAAATAAACCAGTTGTCAGTCAGCGCTCGGTCCGTGTGTTTCTCGTTTATTGTCCTCCGTACTTTTGGCGCTGTTTCCAGTCTTCGTAACTATGCATAATAAACTTTCCCAATTTTCAACAGTCGTGTGTTGTTGTTGTATATTAGTAAATTGATGGTGTCAGCCGCTCGAGAATAAGTTACGAATACTAAGCGCAAGTTTGTTTTGAGTGGTTTCACTAAGAATCTCTCTATATAAAAATTAGCTTCATTCCAGCACAAGAGCAAGCCGACTCACGCACTTGTTTCAGAATCGCGCGTTAACTTGCCTCACCAGCCGATTATGCCTGTTCGCACAAGGACGATTTGTCCATCTGCGAACAAGGATATTAGGGCAGTCAGTCCTTGTGTGGCAGTTTCTTTTTATTTGACATTCGCGGCTGCGGGTTAATGCGTGTAGTTCTTCACCCAGTGCGCCTTGACCCAGCGTGTGCAGACCCGAATTGCAGAGTGCAATGATGGCGGCGTTGAACGTTTAATCTTGATTGCCCGTTGTCTTAACCCTAAAAATATTGAAGATATGATTGCACACACACACACACACACACACACACACACACACACACACACACACACACACACACACACACATCACACACACACACACACACACACACACACACACACACACACACACACACACACACACACACACACACACACACACACACACACACACACACACACACACACACACACACACACACACACGCACGCACGCACGCACGCACGCACGCACGCACGCACGCACGCACGCACGCACGCACGCACGCACGCACGCACGCACGCACGCACGCACGCACGCACGCACGCACACACACACACACACACACACACACACACACACACACACACACACACACAAAAGTATATATTTTAACTATTTTTTTTTAGTTCCTTGGGTAGATCACCGAATGTTAGCTCAAAACATCATTATATTGATGTGCTGATAAATCTTGAATTTACGAGAGTAATATTTATTAATCTTGCAGGCAAAAAATAAAAACTACGCTGATTATCTACACTAGAATACTCACACAAGCATATGCGAGGCACACAAGCGTAAAAGGAAATGACCGGTGTCTCGCCGCGGTGCAAGTACGCGGAATAGATCGTATTAAAAAAAAAACACTATGCTACGGAAAGCCGAAAGTGTCCTTTTACATTCATAATAATAATACTACAAGTAAATTCAGTTGCATTAATAAATGTCAGCGACTTGTTTATGGGCTCCTCCTGGTAGCGCCGTCACATACCTCAGCGCGCTTTTAAATTTTTTACTCGCAATAGAGTATGACGTACGATTGCTAATAAAAGTGGTCGCTTGCAGTCTTGGCTACAAATAAAAAAGCTTCTCCCGCAGTGTGAACCCGATTTGCTTGGGAAGCGAGCAAGTGTGAGTGTTAAACTCGCCAATAGGTTCAGGTTAGCAGTCAAGAGCACGCTTTTATGCTTTCGTCTACATCTCGAAAATATGTCTCGAAATGTGAGAGTCGCTTGATACTAATGATAGAGCGTAAAGTAAGCGAGCCTTTACCTTTGCTTTCTAGCACCGTTGTCTTCATCATTCATGTGCGAAACGAAATTCTTACATTTCCTAGCTCTTCTGCACTTTGCGCCAGCCTTCAATCGGGTGTAAAAAACCTAGTAACGCGAGAGCACAGCAAAACAAAAAAGATCGAGCGCAAAGCAGTGTATCTGAGTGATGTTCAGTGGACCTCGCCGTTGCTCTGCGCCAGCGAAGCTACGATGCTAGCCAACATCAAGCGCCCCAAAAAATTACATAAAATAATAGATGCTCGCTGATGTTACATACAAGTATCATGAGCCCGTCACGCCATTGTGGAAAGTGTCTTAGGAAAAAGTTTAGTGCCCCTTTGAAAACACACAACACTAACACGCGGGTGCTCTTTTTAGGAGCATGAATAGTACAGAGAAAGCGCTACGGCTATTCAAACGTTGGCTATACTACCTTTAGCTTGAAGAGAAAAACAATACGATCCGAACCTTTACATCGGTTGTTTTTAATTTTATTTCCTCGTTGAATACGTAGCGGAAAAACAGAGCAGTCGTGCGGACGCTGCGCGTCGCTTTCACACGCCGCAAACGGCCACAGCGCTTTGCCAGTCGCCTCAAAGATGGCGTCGGAAGGAAGGTTGGCGCCACGTTCCACAGATGGCGGGCGAATCTGCATAAGGTCTATTACATAGTGTCCCTTTGCAAGCAAATCAAAACGCGAAAAAAGAAAAGAAAAAGTATTATCATATTGCAAGTAACAAAAAAATGAAGCCTTCTTGCTAACAAAATATTTAAGCTGCATTTGTTCTTTAATAGTAGGGTCTACGTTATTAAGGTTATTATTAAACTATATTTTAAAATTTAAAATATAAAGTAATTCTTCCTTCCGAATTGTTTTTAATAATCGGAAGAATTGATCAGTTATTGTGTTGTTTAAAAATACACTTAGTGATAAACACTTTTCTAGGTGACAGATTAAAATCAAAGTATTCTGGTTTAAAATGACTAAATTCGATTTAAAAAAATCGATTTAAATTAGAAAATATAATTTAATCATTATTAAGCTATTTGTTAGTTTTGTTTTAAGAAACAGATTTTTATATTCTTGGTCATTCGCTTTTATTAAAGACCACTGAACCGTGATCTTTTCTTGTATAAATCTTCCTGTAGAGCAAGATAAACAGGCAGTAAATTATAAGGAAGTTACGGCGCTCGATTCTTTTGAAAATGATATTTCTTGGTAATATTCACATAGAAATGAGCTCGCACGGCACCCTAAACCGATATGTGGTGTTCCTCCCGAAAGACGGCCTGCTTTTGACTAGTGAGGACAAAATCCTGGATCTGATAGGCATGGCTGTTATCCAGAGTAGTTTTACTCGAGCGTATCTTGTTCACGCGTTAAGACAGACACAACTAAAATTTGATGTTGATATATTTTTTTTTACATTTGGGAGTTACTTTTTTGTTTGTAGTGGCAATTCGAATAGCTGGGTGAATTTCTGCTATTTGAATTGCAGTGCCCAACACTTAGTCGCCAACACCAGTGTTTAATGCGAGAGTTTTGGTAACGAGTCGCGTTGCTGACGTGGCAAGGAGACCTGAGCGAAATGTGGTAGCCACGACCAAGTCGCTTACATAGAAAACAAGAAGATTCGCTGTAAAAAGAAAAACAACAACAATTAAAGTGTCTTTTCAGCGAAAGGAAAAGATATGTTGAGTAAAAAAAATAGATATATATATATACATCAGAAGAAAATGAAACATACGAAACCCAGAGGCCGAATGTTTCCTTAATAAATAAATAAAAAGTTATCTTAGCTCGGATGATTGTTTTTCATTAATACAGTATGTTTCATTTTGATCTTTTAGCTGCTGCCCATCATCGGATTTCGTAAGGGGCCCCATGGAGAAACTGTTGCTACAGGTCTTGGAGGGTACGTCTTCTACATGATGATGGAATCCATGGGAATGAAGTGAGTAGAAACAGTCTATTTTATATATTTGAGTACTACTGTGCGGTGTAAGTCTGATTAAATTTAATCAGCTACTTCACGAACATGGTGCTATTTTTAGGCTGTAAAAAACAATCAAGATCTGGAAGCTGATGGCCTCACTATATTAGTACCAACTAGTTTTCCTAAGTGGTTCACTAACATACTACAATATCAATAATCATGGCACGTTAAAGGAGCTGTGCAACAATTTCAGTGCTCTGCTTAAATAATTTGGGAGTTGGTGTCTCGAGGTTTTCGGAAGTAAAGACCAAAACATCGCTTTTGCCTGCATGTCCTAGTTTTGATTTTAAAAATTGACAAAGATTGAGGTTTTCGGCACCTCTCAATGCCTTCACAACTTCCAAATCACGTGCGCTGTGACGTGAATGGGGGACGCGCGGGGTTCCGCTGAAGCTCTCTCTCTAGAGCCAGCAGTGATCAGCGAGAATTCACCCGCTCGCGACCACGTGACCACGTGCTTGTGCAGCGCGATCAGCATGGCGAAAGGAGGAAAGTCTCGTCAGGGTGCGGCTGTAGTGACCACAGATGCGGAGCCTGACATGCTCTGAGCTCTCAGCATAAAATAAATAAAAGACGATGTTCTCGGGCGCGTAACACCTGCGCGCCTGGAGACAGATACACGCCAGTAGAACGCACGAACCAGTCGCTTCTCTTGTCTCGGCTCATTTCTTCGGAGCACACGCTTATTATTCCTTCCCCACAAGTGGTGACACGTCCGGGTAACCACTTGTGGGGAAGGAATAATAAGCGTGTGTAGAAATTTACAAGGCCAATCAATTGGCCAAGCTTGGTCAGTGAAGTTGGCCACGGAAAGTCTTGAATAGTTGCGACTTTTGCAGGCAAGGGTCGAATGCCTGAACTATCAAGATGGTGGCCGAGAAAATCTAATCCAGGCACTCCACACTCGCTTTTCGCGGCGTTGATTATTATGCCATGTTTGGCAAGCCGTTCGAAAAGAATACGGAGATGTACATTGTGCTCCTCTGGAGACGAGCTTGCGATCAACAGGTCATCGACGTAAGAAAAGACGAATTCCAAGCCCCTGATCAATGCTGTCGCCAACGACGGCTCCCATTATACACCTCGGGAAATTCGACAGTTGGCTTTTTTGTCGGAATTTACCACAGATGTTCGACACGTAAGAGGTGTCGACAACGTGCCTGCTGATGTCCTGAGCCGCATTGACGCGGTGTCGTTGCCACCGATTCCAGATCCTGCGGAACTTGCTCATCTGCAAGTCGATGATGAGGAGCTCAAGGTGCTGCGCACGTCTTCCTCTCTGTGGCTGCAGGACGTCACATTTCTAGGAAACATCACCGTCACTTGCGATGTGGCAACTGGAAAACCGCGACCGTTCGTGCCCACACCTCTGCGTCGGAAGTTTTTCGACGCCACCCACAGCCTTTCACACCCGGGCGTTCGTGCAATACAAAAACCAATGACGAGTCGATACGTTTGGCCTCGCACCAAGTCAGACATCCGGGCCTGGACTCACTCCTGTGTCCGCTGTCAACAGGTGAAAGTGCATCGGTACCCTGGGCCCATAATCAAGATTTTACTTCAACCCGATGCAAGGTTTGACAAGGTGCATTTGAATCTGGTGGGACCTCTCTCACCATCGTAGGGACATCGCTACCTTCTTACCTGCATTGACAGGTTCACCAGATGGCCAGAGGCGACGCCATTACCGGATATCACTGCCTCCACTGTCGCTGGCGCCTTCATCTCAACATGGGCGTCCAGATTTGGAAGCCTTCTGAGATCGTCACGGATCGCGGACGGCAATTCGAGTCGTCGCTATTCAAAGAGCTGACGAACACCCTCGGCACAACAAGGCTACGTACTACAGCGTACCATCTACAGTCCAATGACCTCGTGGAACGCTTTCACCGTCTTCTAAAATTGGCCTTGATGGCTTACGAAAACCGCAACGAGTGGGTTCTTCAAGTGCCCCTCGTGCTCCTTGGCATTCGCATGGCTCTCAAGGAGGATCTGGGATGTTCCACCGCCGAGCTTGTATATGGCACTCAACTTAGGTTGCCGTCGGACTTCTTCGAGGCCGACGCATCATGCTACCGATCCGAAGGTTATGCCGAAACTCTCCGAGAACTGCTCGACAATGTTCGACCCATTCCGACTCGAATAGGAAGAAGTAAATCTCCTTACGTCACCAGAGACCTCAAAACCGCCACCCACGTCGTTTGTACGCCAAGACCATCAAAGGAAGCCATAGCGTCCTCAACTACCAAGGACCGTTTCCTGTGATTGAGCGAAGAACCAAGACGTTTGTACTTAGCATCAACGGCAAGGAAGATACAGTAGCCCTTAACCGTCTCAAGCCGGAACATCTTGAAGAAACACTCGCCTGCCAAGTCTCCGCAACACACGCAGTTTACTGGCAGGATTTATCAAATCCGACATAAATCCTACAAAGAGGGGGCATATCTGTAGTGACCACAGATGCGGAGCCTGATATGTGCTGAGCTCTCAGCATAAAAGAAATAAAAGACGATGTTCTCGGGCGCGCAACACCCGCGCGCGTGGAGACAGATACACGCCAGTAGAACGCATGAATCAGTCGCTTCTCCTTGTCTCGGCTCATTTCTTCGGAGCACACGCTTATTGTTCCTTCCCCACACGGCCACCCGCGTCCGGCTGTGCCCCCATCCCCTTCCGACTTCTGGCGGCTGTTTGCGGTAGCAGAGAGAGCTGACGGTTTTGTTGACCACGGATAGATGGCGCCAATAAAGCTCCGTTTAATATAAGTTTTGTCTATAATACCAGGTTTTTGACACATTTATATTTATGTAAGAACGACAAGATTTACAGAAAAATTACATTTTATCGAGCAGGTATTTGCCGAACTTCCTATATTTTAACAAGTCCCCCATCAACGTCATGCAGCGTGGCTTTCATGGCTGCCGCTCGCGGCTGCAAGTCAGGAAATATTCTAACTTTTTTGTCGCGATTACGCGGCAGAATCGCAATATTTCGAAGGAACGAGATGTGTTTTCTGTTTTTTTGTGACTAGATAAACAATGTCAAAAGTAAAAGATGCAAATTCTTTCAACGTTAAAATCGTTGCACAACTCCTTTAAGGAGCACCGGGCTTGGCGCGTCTTGAGAATCATGACATAGTTCTAGCCAATGCGTTTCCGATATTAGTAAAAGAGTGCGACGAACAACTGTAATTTATTTTGCACCGGTTCCTCAAGTTTTTATTGTGTATTCCGTTCAAATAAATATGTCTTAAATATAAAATGCACATTTTATCACGAAATTTTTATTTTTAGTTTTTACAGTTTGTTAGCTTCACTCACCAATGCAGTATACTTGCTTAAAGTGACCCACCCAAAAAGTGAAATAACTAGTTAGAAAGTTAGCAAAAGTGTGTTTTGGTAAATGACAAGTCAAATAATGTAATGAAGGAGAGGCTGTTGGGCTTTACGATATATATTGTTGCCAACTAAATTAAACTTCCATGTGAACGTGACTGCATGCACTTAGCGTCATATAAGATTTGAAAGCAGCTACTTGCACGAGTTGCATATTGCTCGAGAATGTAACTGACCTAAAACTGGAGTTACTCAAATTCGATTTCAACTTTGGATATGCTTACTTACTTAAATTGTAGGCCACATAAATTACGTCTTAAAATTTGTTACTTATCTGTTTTGTGAGCATCTATTTCAAGTCAACGATGATTGCCGTTCATCACGATAAAACAATATTTTCAGTTGCTATCTTCCAACGAGCAAACGTGACAACGCCAATTTGGTCCAAACAATTTTACACTTTTATTACCTACGAAAATTTTGCTTAGGTTTCAATCCGCGGAAACAAATTTAAAGCGACGCGACTATGTTGGCGACAACGCTAACCACCATGTGCCCGCGTTGAAGATCAAGGAAAGCCTTAAGGCTGTTTCACATGCTGCGATTCTTGTCCGAAATCGGCGCGATGTCCAGTAAATGTGCGATCAAAACCGCAGTCGCACTGTCGCAGCTGCTCTGCGACTGGTTTCCATCAAGTTGGTATTTTGTCAAAGATTCGGTGCGATCACTTCATCGTCAACAAGCCGTTCATTACCCAGCTTTCATCCGCGATAGTTGCGAATTCGAAAATAAATTTAGACACCTTAAAACGTTTGGTTTAATGCTTAATTATTAAAAAAGTGTTGTTACAAACTGAATTCGTGAAACATTTGTGTTTATTAAGACGTTTTCGTCGTATTTTAGGCAAAGTCAAACGCGTCGCGTCCTTGTCCGAACAGCCGGCCTCGCCGACAGGAATCGCGCGGTTGTTGGAGCATGTGAAACCAAACATTGCGATCCAACTCGCTGCGTCGGCTGCCGCGCCGATATTTTTCGCAACAGTCACTGCATGTGAAACAGGCTTTAAGGTGCAGTTCGTTTTAGTCCAAAACCGGAAATACAAAATGCCAAAATAAATTACGCGGAGCCCCGTCATTAGCATACTGCAATAGTAGCGCATAGCGCGTGCCGGTAACGTCGCTGTGGGCGAACTTCTTGCAAAAATGAGTTCCGATTAAATTACCGATGCCTTCAGGATAGACCAAGTAGACGGGTACTATTCCGCTCGAAGAAGAGCTACCCGAAATGGCGGCGGAGCTATAACCGGCTGAACCAATCTCGCGCGGTGAATGCGCAGTCATCCTGCTTTGGGATTCCACGCGATAGGTTTAGGCACTGATAGACCAAACTCACAAACTCTACAAGCGCCGTGACAATGCAGTTTTGGTGCTGCCTCATTGTTCCGCTAAATCGTAACATCGGCTGTTGTCGGACTTGGTGTGAAACAAAACATAACATTATTCACTCTAAGCTTCCTTGACTTCTCATTGGTCGGAATGGCGACATTGTTTAGTTGGTAGGAAAATGCTTACAGCGCGTTATACAGTATCATATCTGAAAATTATTCTCAAAGCATATACATCGCTGTACGCACACACACGGGTATTTTGGTGATGGGGAAGTGTTTGCCCTCATCAAATTTGTTAGCAGGTACGGTCTCTGTAGCCTGTAGACAGGGTGTTAGACGGAACGCTGGCCTTATTGCTGCGGCGAAAGTACGCTTTCCACAGAAAAAAACCCAAAAAACGTTGATGTCGAATTGTAAGCAGTGATAGAGTGCAGGCAAGCTGGTAATTAATCGACATCTTGTAAACCTTGAGATGGGGAGTGATAAAAAAATTGTGCTGTGTTCGTCCGTTTCTTTATTGTTCCCCATCTCTCAGGGTTTATACAAGATGTCGTTTGATAGTCACTTTTTTGTTTTTGCCAAAAAAGAATAAATTTAGGGAAATAATACCGTTCGGTATTGATAAGGTTAATAAGTAACTTTGAGAAGTTAATTTTTTAACATGGTAATTTAAAGCTGGGCTACAATTATAACCTTTCAGGGCTTTATAGAAACCACCTAATGAAGGTACTTTACAGAGACGTACGACACGCGCAGCATTTTACAGACCCCCCCCCCCGCCCCCGGCAAATTATGAAATAAAAAAAAGCCCCTAAATTTACGGTACACTTATTTGCGGTACACTTACGTTGTACCGCAGAACACGCTATGAGCCATTGGAGCAAATCCCTAGCTCGGAAAGTGTAACGTGTCCTTCCGTTTGACCGTATACCGACGCGGGGAATGCGAAGTCACAAAAGGCAAGCTCTAAACTATGGATTGGCTCGTGCTAGCTTGCAGACCTGTGCGCGTTACTTGAAAAATGTAATGGATTACAATTACAAATTACCGAGCCTCAAATGTAATGGATTACCGTTACAAATTACTTTCGCTGAAAAGTAACGGATTACTTTACTCGTTACGTTACAAATTACTTTCACGTTACTTTTTCCGTACACTTATCCAGAAAACAATAGAAACAATTTTGATATTTTTCAAAAATGTTCTGCAACACTACTTTTCATTTCTCATACGCCCGTATTATGGTAGTCCTTGTAAAAATAAAATATTGTATTTAAGAGAAAGAGTGTAGGTGCACTCCGTTCACCTGTAAGCTGACAAGGCACCGAAAGCTGCAACCACACCCGCCATCCCGCTAGCTTACGGCCTCCGGAAATGATCCCTGGAATTGTGCAGACAAAGCTAGCGGTGCGCATGCTCAGTAGCAGCGTCTACCTCCGCTACGAGATTCGGAGCTAAAGAAGCGATCTACGAAAGCTCCCTTTTGACTCGGGTGTTTCGCCTGTTATTCACAAGAAAAGAAAAACTTGGTTCTAACGTTACAATGTATAGCCAATGCAGAATGCAGGTGTCCCAGCTTACCTTGATGTGTTTCCGTAGATTAGAGTTTGTTGTTCTTGCTGATGACAATGTGTTTGTTTTTTTGGCAAGCAAAGTATGCACTGAAACTCTAGGTTTCCGTTCTCCTTAATGCCCTGAATTTTGAACATCTCATTAAGAGATGGCCATGGAGACGACGGACACTCCATGACCGAAAACTCGACCAGTCAGAGAAAAAGTGGCGGTTACGGGTTATCGATCGTTCATCGGTTCTCACTTTCATACCAATATTCGTGGAGGCCAGGGGAGGGGAGGGCATAGAGAGCGAGAGAAGCGGTGGCCATCGGTCTCACAAAACAATAGAGGATCACACCACTTTTACGCGTTCTCTCTCTCTCTCTCTTGTCAGCACTCCTTAGATGGCCTAACCCCCCCCCCCCCCTTTTTATGTTGACAGTTGACTGTAAAGTGAGGAGTGGACTCGACCACCATGCCCAGACAAGTAAACCAAAAGAAGTATCGTCCGTACCCTCGAAGACGATGCTCTTAGCCTCGCGCCGGGCGCTTTTCAGCCGTGCCTCAAGAGCGTGCTAGGAATACAGTAGCGCACATCAAAGACAAAGAGAATTCGACCCCCTCGCGCGAGGCTACATCGTCTGTTACGCGAGTTGTGAACCCGCGAATCGAGGGGGTACGGACCCGCGTTTGATGTCTGTGCAGGTGGCGGGAGACGTCGAAGAAGTTGGAAAGGGTGAAACGGTGTAAAAGACAAAAACAAATAAACACGAAGAGCTTTCTCCTGCCCGGGAGAAGAAGAAAACACGATGGAAGGCGACGGAGAGCCTACTCGGCGTTGTCTTACTTGATCTTTGTCTTTCGTATATTTGTACATGCCTTGCCCGTTTTTCTAGTGGTTCTAGTGACCGGTCATACAAAAAATCGTGTTTTCTTTTCGGCTATTCTCTCCTTCCTGATGTTTTCTATTTTGTTGAACTTGCTCTCTTTATGCTGCTGAATGTTCTGCTCGTATTGCTCCAGTTACTGTATTATGCTCATATTTTTAAAAAGTAACGAGTAATTAAAGTAATCCGTTACCAATATTTTGTAACGAAATTACATTACAAATTACTTCCGAAAAAAAGTAACGTGGCAATTACAAAATTACTTGAAAAAGTAACGGATTACTTCCCAACTCTGGTAGCTCGTAACGTACATCGAGGTACAGCGTAATGGTAAAACAGAGTATATCTGACAGTGCCGAGAGTCCTAAGAGCTATTCTCTGTTTGTGTGTGTGCATCTTTTTTTCTTGCTGCTAAGCGATACTCCCCAAGAAAAGAGTGTCGTTTTTTTTTAATGAAAATGATTTTGCATTGAACTCACTTTTTTCTTCTTAACGACTGAAAGCTGTTGGCGTTTTTTTAAGAACAGCTTTTAACTGATTCGCGCTTGGTGGAACCAGTAACCGAACCGTTATTTCAAAAGCATCACTGAGCCAGATCTGAACCGGAACAAAATGTAAAGCTACTGAACCCAAACCGGAACCGAACCGGTTCGACTTTCTCTTTTTAACCCAATTGATCTTACAGTGTTCGGGTGGAACATTAATAAATAATTCGAGTGACTATGTTAAAAAATCGCAAGAATCGCACAGCAAACGTAAATGTTTACGTTTTGAGGCAGGTTCCATAATATGGTGCTACAGTCCCTTGTGGTGGGGCCGTCTACCGATTGCACTTTGTCAGCGGGTTTCTGTTCTTGCCGCAGTGCGTGGAGACTTGAGTCAGGAATTCGAGGCGTCGCTTCTACCACCACACTAGTGGCGCTCTTGTGCAATTATTCGAATCAGTGAACAAGAAAGCTTCTTCTTGCGCCACGCACGAACTACTATACATTTGTAAGGCCTTATCAAACAAACAACATGCTAACCATCTATATGCGGTGGGCATACGGTCCGTTTGCGCAGAAAATGGGTGCTTTTAATGTTTGGCGTCTGTTGCGACTCGCAAGCCTCTTACACTTGATCGCGTAATCGATGTCTTCAGTGACACCAAGTGCCACGAAGCACCTTGTGCGACCACCCTTCGGTTAAGTAAAATGAGTGCTTTGAGGAAGCATTTGCATACTTCTGCAGTCATCTCCGCGTATGATAAGGTCAGCAGATTTATGCTGCATTTTTCCTTATAATAAATGTGGATATCAATAGCCATTCCAGGATTGAGACCTTGTGTGTGGTGTCCATTTATTTTTATCGTTTCTCATCTCGGGCTTGTAATAAATTTCAAAGGCCATTTGTTTTCCTTTCACATTTAGGAATTAGAGGAATGGAATGGTGGAGTTCAGCCATTCCAGGAGTGGGAATTGGCCCAGTTTCTTCATTGCGAGGTGTTGAAAACAATGAGATTGTTGGAAACTGTTATTGACCGGAATGTAATTAGAATTGATTGGAGGTGCGCATTCCACAACGCTGGACCACAGGGACGCTGGCCGACCGCTGGCGCGGAGAGACGTTTCGATAAGAAACCGAAACATGAAAACACGTACAAATTGAACGGTTTTTTTTATCACCATAAAATGTTGCATTTTGCTTCATATTTTTATGAAGTGTGTAGATATGCAACATTTCAGGATGGCCAGAATGTTTCCGATTGAGACCAAGCCTTTACCTGTCCTGCCAAAAAAACCAGAACAACTTTTCGCTATATGGATTATGAGACTGGAAATCTATCTCGTATACTATGTGGATTTCAAGTTTTCAGAAATTATTCCTGTGTCTGCAATCTGGATTACAAGTTTTCAAAAACAATTCTAGTTAGATTTTCAGTTTCACAATCCAGACAGTGAAAAGGTGTACTTGGTTGTTAGGTAGGGTGTACCAACTAAAAAGCCAATAACTTGAACGTACCTCATTTGGACTAGAGCGTTATTATTTTTCCGATGTGATACTTGGAAAAGAACATACACCACACTAATCTATTTTTTATGCGCGATGCGTACTTTTATGAAGAATGAAATTTGGGCAGCTCTGTGAGACACCTTGTATAGAATTCCTACACTTTTTAGGCCGTGTCAATACTGTCCCACAGCATCTTGTCAATACAACATATAGATAAATAAAGGAGGAAGTGTCCCTCCTTTTTCAACAAGTATATACTTTCCATCATGCTGCAGTACTCTTAATACACCCTTTTCAAAATGTTCATCAGGCAACCAGGGTGGTCGCTATTGCTTGGACACGAGACGTGTGATTGTTTCCGAGTCCTCAACGAACACTGCCCCGGCACTAGTGTCGCATATATGCCCATATTATGGGATCAAGCAATGGCGGAGATGCAATGGCGGAAACTTTTGAAAAGGGTGTATCACGAAAGTGTCCTAGGCCTGCTGACTTTTTTTAAATAATGAGATTTGATGAATTATTTCTAAATTTAACTACAATTAAGTGATCATATGTGCAAAACATTAGTTAGTTTGATATGAAATATTTTACAGCCACAATTATTGATGTTCGAGAATGCTGATTGCGATTTAAACGCACTGGAGTCTTGCTCTTGCCGAGTTTGTTGCGTTTTGTTTTTTTCAGTAGTGTTGTCCTGACTCCAAAAGACAGCTTTTACGCTGGGACGTTTCCCAACGGCTCCTGGGGAGGTCAGCTTGGAATGCTTGCTCGAAACGTACGTACGCTCTAAGTGCTTGACCCGGTGCCAGTACGTACGTGTTCAGCTGTTATATCTGCCTAAATACCAAAGTTTAGCAAAAGATATTTGGGATTTGTTACTTTGTAATAGTTTGACGAAGAGTTATAATGAGGGGCTAGTTCTTCCTTTGTATATAGCGATAAATCCCAAAAATTGTTTTCTCGAGAGTAATTTTTCTTTTTAAATACAGGAAAACAACCCTAAAAATCGCAAATTGGAGCTTTTCACAAATAAAACAATGTTTCGCAGAAAAGAAAAATCTAGTAAGGTACGTTGCTGGGCTAGTTGTTTCATCTTAGTTAAACATAATATAGCGCACACAAAGATAGAGATACGAAGTAATAAGGAAGAGCTAAGTTTAAACAATTTTCACAAAAAAGTAAAGCACATATACAGACGCAAAGCAGCAACACACACAGCAATCAAGTCGGTATTTGATCATGTCTAAACTGAGATAAATTTTCCTGAAGCGCAGCTGAGGTGTCACTGACACATGTTTGTCCCACTTTTTCTAAAAAACAACGCCACCAAACATTTAGGAGCAACAGTCTCACGGCTTCTCCACGGAATCCTTATCTGTGTGAAGTCGTAGAACACAGACACAAGTGTTGAAATGTATCGGCAGATGCTAGACATCTGTTTTTGTTTGTGATATTGCGTGTTTTGTGCTTCATCAATAATTCATCCTCCCCTCTGGCCGATGTAAAAATCTTTCCACAACTCGGTGGAATTTCATAGACTACACTCTTTTTGGTGCAATCCACGTAAAGAGTCACGTGTTGATGAGAAGGTCTTTGATGATAAGGCTCAATGTCCGATTGGCCTTCTCATCAAAAATACGGAAGCACTACCTAGCCAACTTTTTGGCGGCAGAAACAATTACGGGCACATCGTACTTGCTTGCAACTTTCTTCAGATCGTGGGCAACCTTGTGGAGGTACGGAATAACTTCTGGTCTTTTTGTTCTTTGCCTCGTTGGGCCGTTTCTCTTAATCCCATTTATCTTTTGTGGGACGGTCTTCGAAACAGAAACCAAGACAAAGCAAAGAACGTTAGCCAATTCCAATCTAGAAATCCGGTATGTAATACTAGCGTCCACCTGGTGGTCGCAAGACTTCAGCAGTGCAGATTCCAGTCACAAAGTCGCAAGAATCCTCTTAACCGTCTTTGAGTGGGCTGAATCAAAAGGTAGTAAATCTTTCCATGCACGATGCCGATACCTCTGACACTCCGCGTTGCTCGTTGATGGTGACTTTATTGCCTAGAAACTGCAAATGATTATTGTCAGATAGCTCAAGAGTATAAAATAAACCTTTCTCATGTTTTCCAAAAGCCGACAAAAAACTGTACCGAATCAAAGTGTGTCAGATAAATGTTATTTTTCAGAAAGACACAAAAATTTTCCACGCATTTAAAGACCTTAAAGACATTATCAGCATCGTTCTTGTCTTTTGTAACATCTTTCTTTCCACTGTTGATGAAGAATTGAATAGTGTTTCAGATATTGATAATGTCCTCAAAACTTCAAATACGTGGACAATTTTTTTTAAATAACCATTTTTTGACATACTTTGATATGGTACAAAATGTTTTGTGGACTTTTGGTCAACGTGTGAAAAGTTTTTTATACCTATTTTTTACCTGAGAATGACCAGTTCCCGCTTCTAGACAATAACGTCACCATCAACGAGCGACGGGAGTGTTGGATGTATCGGCCTCGTGAATGAAAAGACTTACTTCTTTTTGATTGAACCAACTCAAACACGCTTAAGAGGATTCTTGCGACTTTGAGCCTGGAATCTGCACTGCTGAAGTCTTGCGAACACCAGGTAGATGATAATTTTAAACACCCGATTTCTAGGCTGGGTTCGGTTGGTTTTTCGTGCTTGGTCTTGGTTTCTGTTACGAAGAACGTCCTACAAAAGATAAATGGGATTACGAGAAAGCGCGCAACGAGGCAAAGAACAACAAGACAAGAGTCATTTCGTACCTCTTCAAGGTTGCCAACAATCTGAAAATGTAACAAGTAAGTACGATGTGCCCGTATTTTCTTTTTTTTGGCGCCAAAGACGTCGGTTGGGGTGTGCTCTTACCTTTCTGATGAAAAAGCCAATCGACCATGCGAAAAAAAAAACAAGAAAAAAAAAACACGTGATTGCGCAGTTGGTGTAGTATATTAAATTCCACTGAGTTGTGGAAATGTTTACATGTTATGCTCCCACAGTTTTTGCATGTACAGATACTGACTTCATAGCTATGTGTGTTGCCACTTTGCGTATGTATATATATGGTTTACTCTTTTCTTAGTAAACATAGTTGAAAGTTAGCGCTTGTCATGTTTACTTCTTGTCCCTGTACTTGTTCTTTATTATATTATATTTAACCAACAAACCAATTTCGATATTCGTTTTCTTGTGTTAAACTGGAACAAAGCCCACACTAAACTGCCCGCGTAGCTGCTTTTTTATTGGTAAACCACACCCCTCGTCTAGACCCATTCTCCTACCAGTACCGAGACACTTTGCAAGTATTGGGGACAGTGAGCACGTTCCCTGGAGGCTGAGGAATCCCATTCGCGCATAGAGTTTCCTTCAACATAAACCCACATATACATCTATTTTACCTTAATCCTCAAAAATTGACACCGATAAACACCGAATTCATGGGGGAAAGTAAAACAAGAAAGAAACTCTATATCCAAAAACAATTAACCCAGAAAACACGGAACCCCAGTTCTAACAATATTATTTTTCATCAAAGGAATGTGTGCGTACGTCTATAATTCGTAAATATATATCTCAAAGGCCGCGAAGAGGTCGAATTTTGGAAAGACAGACTTGGGTTGGAATATCTTTTCTTTCTTGTGTGATCACAGTTTCTTAATATTATTGTTTCTTTTTTTTTGGCCTTCGCAGGAATGCGATATTGCCATCAGTCCAACTATGCCAACTATCAAACGGTCCCAAGTGGGAACCTTCATGCCGCACTACTACTTCGTTCGGGTTGCTCCGTGCGCTGGGACGCGACGTCTATACAAGATGGACGTCTTTCAATATATCTCTGCCCTCGATCGTTGGGTAGGTTTTCTAAGACAGACTTTTAGTTCCGTTTATCTAGAAAAGATCGTGAACAGTTGGAGCCTAGCGCCCTCTCTTGGTTCACGGGTTTTCCAGGTGGCCACAAGATTGTAACTATAGTCACTCTTAAGGCACGCAGGGCGCAGCCTGTCCGGAGCATCGTTTTGCCACTCAGCAGCCAATCAAATTGCTGCTTTTGCCAATACCAACCAATCACGAAGCGAAAAGCATGAACATAACGAGCCAGGTCCTGGCCCTCTTAAGATGTTAGTGACTATAAGAACAGGCTGCCGAGACGCGTCGTTTGAGACAGCCTCCATGAAGACTCCTGCAGTAACCGTCCTGCGAAAAACGACGGCTCACTTAATTCGCAGCTGGAGATCAAGTCGCGACACTGTGACTTATCCTTCCTGAAAGGATATGCATGTCCTTTAAGCACGTAAAGAAAGCTCTTGAGCATGACCGCAAATCACACCACCGGACACTTTGTTATGGACCGCTCCATTGGAATCAGAGCAGAGATTGAGAACTCCACTTGGATTAGAACACAACGCTTACCCTTTCCCTCTAAACGTCGTCTGCTCCTCCAAAGGGCCTGTGAGAAACGACTGGATTAGCGCGTGCGCAGCGCGTCGTATGGATGCGAGCCTTTCCGGCAATATTGAGCGCCGCCTGGCGAATGGCTCGTTCCGCATACCCTGCCATATCCAAGGACGGCATGTACCGAATAGCGTTGAGCTGTTATAGGTTGCGAAAATACAACAAAAAGAAACGTAAATTAAACGCCGAAGGAGTGTAAGTGGCCCTGACTGTAAAACGAAATAAATGTGAATGCGGCCTACTTATGCTGCAGCTGTTCCATGCCGATCCGGACCTGCAGCGCCAGTCATTGTTAAATTTATACATAAAGGATCTTTCGCCGTTGAAAAACAGACAAAGCTGCTCGCACCTTTTTTTAAGCACCAAATACGTTATTAAATGTCTCGCAACAATGGTACATTTTAATAATACCTAATGATGTTAAAGATCTGTTCCAGAGAATACAGACATAACTACAAATCCTTTCAGCACCCTAATTTTTCTTCTTGGGCGTGTAGACAAGTAAGCGGAGCGCGACTTTAGCCGTGAGCACGACATTTCTGTGTAGATCGATGTTTTTTTCACTGTATTTCTCTTCAGCTGGTAATTAGCAGGTGATACCTGATAGAAAGTAAATACGCGCTACCGATATTGAAGCGTAGGACATGTACCTTTGAACTATTTTTAAAGCTCTGTTGTAGGTAAATTTACTGCATATGTGTCGATGTGCTCAGTAATTAAAAAAATAACATAAAGCAACACCCGCACAAATAAAGTGAGAGTAACTTCTGCAAACGACTTTATTTTCGCGAGGACCTAAATTTGTGAAGTTCGCGACTTCAGTAGTATTAGAAAAAATAGGGGCTGCGTGCCGTTCGTTTAAAGACAATTCGTAAAAGCGCAACTCGTAGCAGGATAATTGGTCACGTAGGGCAATTTGTCACACGATAATTCGTCACTGGGTCAACTCGTCCAAAACCGGAAAGGAAATGACATGGAACACTCATATGTACAAGATAACGTGTCAAAAATCTCTGTATTGCACCCATACTTTGGCGTTCAGTTTCTCAACAGATTCCCTGTTGAACAACTGTTTAGGAAGTTCACGATGCATTGTTGCGTTGAAAATCGTTGACGGCTCTTTGTTGTCCGCTTTTCTTTGTGGGTTTTTTGTCTGTGACTGGTGTTTCCTTTTGTTATACAGAACTTCTGGCTTGGATGTGACTGCTTATATTCGGTGCTCACTTGCAGCGCCTGCATCGGGCATAACCGCAGGGGGTGAACAAACATTAAAAAAACAGGTTCCGTACTTATAACACAAACATTTTCACTGGTCAGAGCATTCCATACCTCGATATTCTGAGCAACACAAGAACTGTTACCTAACTCCCTCTTTTGTGGATGTGATCTTTATGTTGTGATATATAACTCTTAGTATTCCAGCCCACAAGTTGCATAAAGTGCTAAAATGTGCCAGTAAAACAAAAAGGGCGTGGCTCATTATAACTCAGTTGGGAGCAATATATGCTCGATAAATTACAAAAAAAAGAAGTAGACATAACACATTTTGTCCATTCGTGCGATGAATTGTCACTGGGACAAATTGCTCTATATCGAATTCCCCTATGCGAGTGATTGCCCTATGTTACTGATTGTCCTGATATAAATTTACCTGCTACGAATTGCCTTTCGACAAACGGTCATACAGCCGAAATATAGATCCTGCGAATATATTATTATATTGTAAGGATTACACAGCATTGAACTTCAAATCGGGAAATTTCGTGTTTGCGAAATACTTTCGCACGCCACACTTTGCAACTTTGGCAAAATATAAATCTCACGAACATAAAGGCGTTTACAGTATGAAAATCAACAGCTGAAAAAATGCATTGTAACCTTAAAATGTTAAGGCAAACACCAGAACAAAAATAAATACGAACACCAACTTCCGAAT